>JAJAGP010002446.1:0-114182 GCA_025084515.1 Ancistrus triradiatus | reverse complement strand
GTTTATCACTGTGAAATACAGACTGTACAAGTGGAGAAAACCTTGACCTAAATATATAAAGCATAAACTATATAGATTACAGGTTCAAGTAGCACTTGTCTGTTGACAGATCTGCATCCCCACTAATTGTAGCCATGTTGAAAGCCACATTGTTAAAACCAGATGCAAGTGGCACAACAGTGTCTGTAGATTGAGGCAGCTGCTAAATAAAACAATGATGTGATCTGACTCATTGAAGAGCTGTTTGTAGATCTGCTAAAGTTAGATCTGCATCTGTACAGAAATTAGAGCAGTTCAGCACATTCAGTCAGTTCGTTTCCACCAATAAAGAGGCTGGTGAAAGATTTCATAAGAATCATCTGAGGCATATTTAGACTTCATGTCAAAAAGAGCAGTAAAGGACATTTGCATAAAAGTAACAAAATTGTTACTTTAACACATTCCAGTCCAAAGACCAATTACCATGTAAATAATAAAACTATCTCATCCCATATAAGAGAAGAGGTTATGCTAATGAGTGCAACATAGATTGGTTTCTTGCCACGCACCATTGATCAAGGGGCCAAAAGTGTACCATTGTATTAACGGGCCCAAAGTGTACCAGAAAAATATTCCCACACTGTTACACCACCACCACCACCAGCATGAACTGTTGATACAAGGCAGGATAGATCTATGCTTTCATGTTGTTTACACCAAATTCTGACCCTACCACCCGAATGTCACAACAGAAATCAGACCAGGCAATGTTTTTTAAGTCTTCTGTCCAATTTTGATAAGCCCGTGTACATTGTAGCCTCAGTTGCCTGTTCTTAGCTGATCACATGCCACTTGTATCATCTGCCTGCTGTTGGCTATCTAAAGTTTTGTGTGTGTATACCAAAGGGGCAATGGAAAATTTCACCCAAAACAACAGGGACTGACATGTTCTGAAACTGTGATTTAGGAGTAGGAAAAAGGTAAAAGACAAATAAACACAGATGACTGAACCAGCTGCTAAATTGGTAGATGACTGGCCCATCCCTGAGCAGGGATCTCATATTATTACCTCAAATACCCGAATCATTTGACCAGAGGTTGACATGTTTTTTCAGCATGTACTCTGATGTATTAGTCAATATGTTTATTTAAGACATTCAAAAGGTTAGGTAGACTGTGTTTGAGTTATTGTGACTAAAATGAGACCACATTTTTACATTATTCATAGAGAATACCAGGTAACTCCAAAGGGATCACAGAGGGATTAGAAGAATGAAGAGCTTTATGCATGTATTAACGGATGAGGACAGAGCAGTCAGGTTGATCTTTTCCTCTATGTCTGAAACCCTAATCAGAGACAGTGTGGTATATTTTACTGAGCAGGAATCAAAGACACGGGAACACAGAAAAAGATGTGTGAAGTATGAATAAAAAGATAAACAAGCTTTAATAAGCAGCATTCTGGAAGCAGAAGTAAGAAGTAGAAAAGCACAAAATACACTTGGCACACTTTTTTAGGAATAAGGTAGGGTAGGGCCTAGCTTTGTTCTCAAAACAGCCACAATTCATTGTGGCATGGATTCCTTTGAGATAATGCTCCATGTTGCAGATTTTTCAGGTGCAATTTCATGCTGTAAATCTGTTCTACTGCATCCCAAAGGTGTTCTTTTGGATTCAGATTCAATGACTTTGAAAACCACTGAATAGCACTGAACTCATTGTTTAGCTCATGAAACCAGTCTGTGATGACTTTTCCTTTGAGACAATGTGAATTAGTAGGCATTAGAAAATGATGAAATTGCAAAGGGTTAACAACAATAATCAAAAAGGCTGTGGCATTCGACAGATGATTGATTGGTATTAATGGGCCAAAAGTGTGACAAGAAAACATTCCCCACATCATTACATCACCCGCACTACCCTGGGGTGTGTTTCCCAAACAATGAGGCAAGTCACCAACATTGCAACTCGGTAGTCCATAGAAGCTAGAACCATGTTAGTAACAACCCTAGGAATTGAGGCCTATAAAAAGCCTGTCAGAGGCTACTTTAAGGTAGTGTACCTCTTGGTGAGAGATCTTTGTCTGCTAGACATGTGTCTTGCCTCTGACATTTTGCCCAGTTGATAGACTGTGAGATGGGGCGCATTATTGCACTGAGAAATGCAGGATATTCGTTTCGACCAACAGTCTGCCATCTAGGCCGTTCTGACCTAGTTGTTATGACGTGTTGGGAGCAGTGGTTCTGTGACAGCATGCACACACGGCCCAGACAGGCCACCAATACAGAAGATTGTTTGATCCACCAACAAGCATGAGCAGCTTCCACAGTTTTGTTTCTCAACATCCAGGCAGATGCGGGACTGTGGTAGCTTAGCGGTTAAGGTACTGGACTATGGACTAAAAGGTCCAGGGTTCAAATCCCACCTCTGCCAAGCTGCCAATGTTGGGCTGCCACCCTTAACCCACAATTGCTTGGATTATAAGATTGTATCAATTGTAAGTCGCTCTGGATAAGGGCGTCAGCTAAATGCTGTAAATGCTGTAAATGTAAAATGTAAATGCGGCACCTTCACTACATACCCCTGTCTCTGCCGGGACTGTTTCTAGGCACTTACCAGAACAAAATTTGTTGTCACAGCTGCCATTACGTGTCCTGCATGTTGTGTTTGGGATCTGACAAAAGTCGAGTTTGAGTATGGAGGCCTCGTGGTAAGCGCTTCCTTTGCTGTGGAGCGATACACTGCCCCAACTACTGGTGTGATGATCTGGGGAGCCATCATGTTGCCTTTTATGGCAGGGTTTCCAGCTGGCATATTTCATGCTTGCCCACAGACAACAAGGGTTTCCCAGGAATGTCTCTGTCAAATTGAAACACTTCCTTGCCCTGCCTGATCACCAGATTTATCACCAATGGGGCATTTATGGGACCAGCTGGGATGCCAGCTTTGGCAACCTACGAGTGTGTAGGATCTACAGGCCCAGCTGCAACATCTGTGTGGAAAATATGCCGCAGGATACCATACAGAACCTGTTTGCCTCTATGCCCACCCGTATCTCATGTTGGGCTACAGGCGTCCCAACAGGACAATAAATATATATAGAGTATAACCTCGTTATGTTGCCCCCGTTGTCTTGCCAACCTCATTTTTCGCCACCTGTGATGACAGGACAGATTTCCTTTCTTGCACTTTACCTCAAAAAGCCACCAACCTTGCCTCTTGCCCTGGTTAAAATGTGACAAATGTATTGCCAGCAATGAAATTCTACCCCAATAAGCTGCCAAGTTTCAGACCGTCAGTTGGTGGCTCTTTAATATTACTTTAAACTTGCAAAGCTAGATGATGTACAGCACCTGTCTGTTATCAGAGACGTTATGTAAGGAGGACGTTGGACACTGTAGTACAGAAGCCCCGCCCTGTCATTGGAAAGAACCAATCGGCATATTAGTAAATGTGTCGGCGAGGGGGTGTGGCAAGACTTGCACTTGTGCAGTAGCCAGCATAACCTTAAAAATTCTATTTTTCTGTGTTATTTGAACCAAACAATGCAAGTAAGTTACAACATTATGTCAGGTCATGTATCTTGTAAGGCTGTAAACTGCCCGGTGACGTTATTAAGACTAAGGAGTGAACAGACTTATCTTATAATGACTTTGATGTTATTTGTCTCAGACTGGCCACAGAAGCAATCGTCAATCACAGAATAATTCTCAAATTATATATACACAATTAAAAAAAATATCTGCAAATGATCTAAACTACTGTGTGACCATACGGAAATGTCCAGTCAACATCCATTTCAGTCAATGTCCTGTTTCCCAGGACATAATAAGGATGTTAAAATAGACACAAACCTGTAATAGATAAAAAAAACCTTCAATAATGAAATATACTGACACATTTTACATCTGTTGCTCTGTTACATGTAATGAAACAAGCACAAGCAACCAAGAAACTAAGATATTAGTGCTATGCAGTGCATTACATTTTCAATGCTGAGTATCATATCATATTTTATTACTTAGCTATAGTCAGAAACACAGCATACATTCATTAGTGAAATTGAGCTGACTGTAAAAAAAAACCAGCTTACTTGCTGATTGTCAAAAGGCTTGAACGATTTGGAGTGAAGGCAATAGGCTATAACCACTGCTCCCATATCACAGTGGCAAGACAAAGAAATATAACATTTCTGACACATAAAATCCACTATCATGATTGGGGTATATAGTACCTCTGATTTTAAGTGTGTCTGAGAGAGAGTTAATGTAAGTCCTAGTCATGGGGCCTGTGGTCCTGTAGTGCAGATGGTGAAATGCATTAGGAGCAGATGTGTGTTGAGTTGCCCAAAGCAGATGTGACCCCAGCTTCAGGCCATGCAAAGCAACAGAGCACTCTTTTATTGCAAATCCCTCCTTCCATAGGCCTTCACTCTCATCAGTCAATCTCCCAGATAAAGCAGACACCAGGTGGCCTGAGAGCCATACACATCTAAAGTCACCAGAAAAGAGCAACATTAGCATAGCCACAATGCAGAAATTATCTTTATATTACCATCAAAAAGTATCAAGGTCAGTGGCTATATAGTTTTTAGTATACAGTCTAGTCTATTGTATGTAAATGCCCAACAAACAAACAATATTTTAGGAATATTTTAGTGCAAAGCAAGTACACCAGTAAAATGTATGTGTGTTTTTGTTTGTGTGTGTGTGTGTAGAGACTATTAACATCATCCTTAGAAAAGAGAGTAATAAAAACACTTTTACACAGTCTTTGGTTTATTCATATGAATGGGGTTTGTTTAGTATGTACAGTCCCCTCCACAATTATTGGCACCCCTGGTGCATAAAATGAACTACAAGAAATTCACCTTTTGGTGAATTAGCTTAATCTCTCACTTAAAAAAGTAGAAAAAAATATTAATTGAAGTTAATTTAGTCTGAGAAAAAATATCTCATCAAGGAATATTTACTTCACAAAAGCCACATGTGCCACAATTATTGGCTCCCCTGCAGTTAATATTTTGTATTGCTAATAAAGCATCACTTAGTCTTCTCCTATAACATTTGAGTATATAGAGCAGGGAATTTGAGACCATCTCTCCAGATCATCCAGGGTCCTGTGTACTCTCATCTTTTGCTCACCCCCACAGGTTTTATAAGAGGTTTAGACATAGGGACTGACATGGCCATGACAAAAGCTTGATTTTGTGTTCAGTAAACTAACATTTTGGTTGGATAAGGTCAGGGAACTTTGACGTGGCTTGGCCATTCAAAACATTAACTTTATTCTTCTTCACCCATTCGTTGGGTAGAATTGGCCTAGTGTGCTTAGGGTCATTGTTCTTGCTGCATGACTCACCTTCTCTTGAGAATTCAGTTCATGACGAGTCCTGATATTTTTTCCCCTTTTAGAAGGCTCTGATTAATTTAGAATTTCCTTGTGTTCCCCCCAATCAATGATGACAAGCCTTCCCTTGCCCATATGCAGCAAAACAGCCCCAACCAGGATAACTACCACCACCATGTTTCACAGATGGGGAATAAGGTTCTATGCTGGAATGCAGTTTTTCCTTCTCCAAACATACCACTTTTTCTTTTAAAACCAAAAAGTTTTCTATATTTTGGTCTCATCTGTCCACAAAACATTCTTCCAATAGCTTTCTGGCTTGTCCACATGATCTTTAGCAAACTGCAGATGAGCAGCAATGTTCTTTTTGGAGAGCAGTGGCTTTCTCCTTGCAACCCTGCCATGCACTCCATTGTCGTTCAGTGTTCTTCTGATGGAGGACTCATGACCATTAACATTAGACAATGTGAGAGTAGCCTTCAGTTGCTTAGAAGTTACCCCAGGGTCCTTTGTGACTTCAATAACTATTACACACCTTGCTCTTGGAGTGATCTTTGTTGGTCAACCACTCCTGAGGAGGGTAACAAATGGCCTTGAATTTCCTCCATTTGTACACAATCTGTCTGACTGTGGATTGTTGGAGTCCAAATTCATTAGAGATGGTTTTTTAACCTTGATGTGCATCAACAGGCGTTTTGCTGAGGTCCTCAGAAATCTCCTTTGTTTGTGTCATGGTACACTTCCACAAATGTGTTGTGAAGAACAGACTTTGATATATCCTTGTTGTGTAAATAAAACATGGCGCCCATTCACACCTGATTATCACCCCATTGATTGAAAACACCTGACTCTAATTGCACCTTCAAATTAACTGCTAATCCTAGAGTTTCACATACTTTTGCCACTCACTAATATGTAATATTGGATCATTTTCCTCAATAAATATATGACCAAGTATAATATTTTTGTGTCATTTGTTTAACTGGGTTCTCTTGATCTACTTTTAGGACTTGTGTGAAAATCTGATGATGTTTTAGGTCATATTTATGCGGAAATATAGAAAATTTTAAAGGGTTCACAAACTTTCAAGCACTGTAAAAGGTCTGAGAAGAAGAAATGGCATTGTCTAGGCTAATGTGAAAGAACACACACATCAGCCTAACATCATTATTCCAATTAAGGGTACATTGTGATGCCATATTTGCGTTTAATATTTGTGCATATAGTAGCAATAAGACACAGTTAGGGGAAACTCCCATCTCCTCTGTAAGTGGAAAAATATGTGGACCACCAGCACACAACCAATCAGGACAAGGACATCTAACCTGACTGTCACTAGTGTAGACTTATTTCAGAAAGCTAACTCTCTAACACTAACATTTAGACATTAAAGCCTATATATGATAAGGTTGTTGTTTAAAGGAGAATTAACTCAATGGTTACACTAAGGGCTGCTGTATTTCTTTGGAATTTAATTTACAAAACAGCTAGCTTCCGGTAACTTCTACAAGTTACACAATGTACACAATCTACAAAATCAGTCTTAGACCTGCCAAGACTAGCGCATTGTGAGCATTTAACACAATTGCTGACATTTTCGTGGGCATGCTCATTTCACCCAGGACTTTGTATTACACAGATTAAAGTGAGACATTTGTGAGCATTAAAGCTCAAGCTGTTTGGCATAGCCACTGAAGAATAAAGTAGAACGGACAGAGAGCTCAATACATGTTAATGGCAAAAAGGATTTGGGATTTATTCCTAAAAGGGTGCATAATAAACAGGTAGAAGTACACAGACCATGTTTTTGTTCATAAACATAAAATCCAAATCACAGAAGAATAAGTGAATATTATTTTTACAGAGATTCAAGGAGAGCATATACAGTAGTATTCTCTGTAAGACACCCATTTTTGGAAAAGGTTAAAACCATCTTCATTTTTGACAGTGTACACGGACACACGGCATATTATTAAAAAACACCTTGCCTCAAAACTACAAGTCAATGGTTTTGCCTCTTAGATCTACAGTAGTTCATCTTCAATTTTGCTAGAAAGCTAAACAGAACACACAATGTCAAAATGCATACATTTCAATCAATTTCATTTGACAGTGTATAAAACAAAGCATTAGGTAATGGCATTTGAGAGCTCTGACACATTTGATTGTCCTCTTCTTCAGACAGAGCCTTCTGGAGCTGGGATGCTGTGCTACTATCACTATTTAATTGAGGTCAACCCCACTAATTAGCACACAAAATTAAATTAGCTGCAGTAGTGATTGAAACGGTATGTGTGTGAGGGTATATGTCACTGAGGTGACAAGGGGTGAGGGATATTGAGAAATGAAGAAACAAGAGATGTGTTTACACATGCTGAGCAAGCAACAGAATTAGAACTTGCTGAATGTTTACTATTTACCATTCTCTTCAGCAGTGGAAGAGGAAAGCACTGTCAGGCTAGGTAATGTATGCTTCTAAGATAAATTTTTAAGATGGGAATTCTTCTTAATAACCACATTTTACACTACTTACACTACTATTTTGTTTAAATATATAATTCTAAATAAACTAGCAGCCAGAAAAATCAGTTGTTCTCAATGAAACATGGATTTACATCATTAACACAGACTACAGTTCCTATTTAACAGCCTTTATAAAAAATAAGTATTACAAAGCTCACAGAAAATGGATGGATCAAAGTCATTAGAAATGACTGTTTGCTTTATATAACAGCAAAAGATCAAAGCTTCCACATAAAAATGTGAAGTGGATATGGGCCACATTTGGATCAGACCAGTATTGCTCAGAACACAGAATCTGGATCAGTGCTAAGTTTTGTTCATTAAGGATCCGTATACCAGTAAGAACAGATATGTTCTGGACTATATCCATGTTTGGTATCTGAGTGCCTACATAACAGCACAGAAATACCATACAGTGGTACCTAATTTCTTGACCACCTCCGAACTCATCAGATTCGGCTCTCGACGCATTTGACCAGAAAGAACTTGCCACACTTGCTTAAACTTGTAAAAGTTGTACTGACTAACTTGTAAAAAAAAGTGTTGTACTGACTGCCAACCGAAAGGGGAAACATGAATTTAAGGCCCCAGAACACTACCTGCAGTTAGTGTTTTTCACTTTCAATCCATTACTCCACTAAATTACGAGATTTTTCAAAATCTCAAAATCATTATAAAATAAGCTTTGTGCTAATAATTTTGGCCAACTGTAGGTTAATGTAAGTGTTTTAAACATGAACTCCATTATTGCATAAAATGCCGTATACAGTGCAGATGTTCTGGGACTCTGGGACGGATTAATTCAATTTACATTATTCCTTACGGGGAAAATGTACTCGATACTTGTAGTTTTCGGTTCTTGACAAGTCAACAAGAACTGAGGTACCACTGTAATTAAATTATTAATATCCATTTAAACCCACTTACTATAACAAAGTGACTACTGCTTGCTTCTCTATTATGTATTAGCTTAAAGACCTAAAATACAGTACACATAACATAGTTGTTTATACATTAAAGTATAAAACCAAAGGCACTTATAGCTTATGACCAATATAATGCTTTTACAGAACTTTAAAGTCTAATATGTTGGCCTACAAAAAAATTTCAACAGGATAAATAATAAATTCTACTTCATATGTCCATAAATACAGACATTTATTTTTATTGTTCAGTCTGATCAAAAGCAGGAATACAAAGCTGTTGAACACAACTTTTCAAGTTGCCACTTTTATCACATGACCAGACTGAACCAAGCTGGATGAATCATTCAGGATTCACAGTGAAACAGAAAAAGTACATTTACATTAGCTTGGAGACTTTGGCAATTAAGATCATCTTAATGCTGACATTTTCATATTTTTCTAAGGTCAATGTTCAATATATTGAACCAAAAAGTATTTTGAACATTGCATACTTAAGCAAAGAGCATAAAACATAGCTCAGCACCTGTGTGTCCAAAGGCCGACAATAAAAATAAAGAGCGACAGAAATGCAAGATAGACTGGAAGATTGAAGTGATTGAATCATTATCTTTAAAACCTGCATCAGTCAAGTGAACTAGATGAAAGGAGAGAAGATAAGGAGTAGTATTTTTTTAAGTATTTTTTTTCTTATTTTTCTATAACACTCTTCCAATAGCATGTTACACACTTCTTAAAGATTTTTAAATCCAATCTTTGGTTGTAATACATATAGACTGGGGCTAACAAAAGCTGAGAATATTTGTGCTGGCTTTGAGAATATTGTGCAAACAAGAAGAACAATGGAGCCAACATTTCTATCTGGGTCCTTTTGTTGTCAATGGAAATGAATAAATAAATAAATAAATATTTATTCTCAGAACGTATCCCTATCATAAATCAGGGAGGACCTGTACAAATCAACTACATTTCATTAGTGCATATAATGCCTTACACACTGTGGATTTTCTGGGTGTCTGGAACAGATTAATTTAATTTACTTTATTCCTTATGGGAGAAATTTCCTCAGTACTCGTCATTCTCAGTTCATGACAAGCCTTCTGGAATGAATTAACGACGAGATCCAAGGTATCACCATATATCCAACCCACTCTATTGCCAATGTTTCTCTATAGAGATTCCATGCTTGTATGATTCATATTGCTCCATCTTAATTTCACATTTTATTTTGTACTACATGGCTCAAAGAGATGCTTTGTTTAATTGTTTTATATATTGAAAAAAGATTAATTAATGATAATGAACCTATCAGCAGAGACCACTAAAAACAAGGGGTGTCTTATAGCAGACGACAATTCATCACAAGATGGATGTGCATACCAATGTGAACTCCCACGATACTTAACAGTTTGCAGGAGACACAGCTGGCTGAAGGTACAGTATCCTTCAACATCTTCTAAACTTAAATCTATCCTTAAGACTGGCATATCAAGCTACGTTAAATTTTCTGTTGGTCAGATCATCAGGTAGATGTTGTGTCTTTGTGTATTAGCTGTGTATATAACATAATTTTGAATGTCAGTTCTTCTAAATTCCAACTCTGCAAAGTTTGTCAATGGTATAGTGGGGCAAAAAAGTATTTAGTCAGCCACTGATTGTGCAAGTTCTCCTACTTAGAAAGATCAGAGAGGTCTGTAATTTTCATCATAGGTACACTTCAACTATTAGAAACAAAATAAGAAAATAAATCCAGGAAATCACATTGTAGGATTTTTAAAGAATTTAATTGTAAATTATGGTGGAAAAAAAGTATTGCTCGCCAGTCATTGGCCTTGTTAGGGATAATGTTAGCTGTTTCTTTCAAGAGAGACAGTATCGGTACAGCTGGGAAGCCGGATGGTAACCGCTAGGGCAGTAGATGCTACAGCAGGGTAAGGTTCCTTCGTTCGCATCCCCTACACGACATCCCGACCCCACCGGAGCCCTTCGGGGCTTTAGACTTGCTGCTGCTGTGGCTGGAGCACCTTCCTCTTATCCCGTCGTCACCTCTCTCTTGAGGTTTGTGAACCCTGTGCACGACTGGAAGGCAAGGGACCTCGCTCGTGCTTTAATTATTAGGAACACTGTCGCTTTTCAGCCCCGTTCCTCAATTTCTGCTTCCTTGTCATGTTGCGCATGCGCGGTACTGAGGCCAGCATCGCACATGCTGGAGCCTGTACCCCGCGCACGCATGCGTAAAACTGTGACTTGCCCCGCATCCTCGGGAGCCCGCGAGCCTTACGTCAGAATACGTCATCGCTCTCTCTTTCTCCCGAGCTGCCGGTTTGGCACATGTGCAACCTCGGTGAGAGAGAGCCTCATCACCTTCTTCAAGCACAGTTAGTGGCGATCGTGTTTAATCTGTCCTTTCACTAGTTTTCCCTATTTTTGAGCTTGCGCTAGGTGGAGCATTTCAGTCAGGGTCAAACCTCCTTTTTGTCTGCGTAACATGTAGTCCCGCTGTGGTCTCATGCTTAAAGTCATGGACCCTGACGCTGTTGTTCAGGGTTTGGCACAGTCATCATTGGCACAGTGCTCAATGTTTAGCTCATTGTTTAGCTCTTTACTCTTTTTGAGTAGACTTAAATCATGACTTTGGTTAATTAATTTCATCTGGAGCTAACTGCATTTTGGATCCTAAAACCCCTCTTTTTTGTGGGTTTGCTTTATTCCTTCTTGGCAAACCCGTAACAACATAGAGCAGCTGCGAGAGAATTCAGCATTAACGAATCAATGATACGGAAGCAGAGGAAGCAAGAAGACGCCCTGCGCCAGGTAAAGAAGACCAAACTGAGTTTCAGATGGAACTTAAGAGTTTTGTTTCATTTCATGCGCCTTATAACCCGGTGCGCTTTATGTATGAAAATATACCCGATCGTTGATATTGCGTCTTATAATCCGGTGCGCTTTATGGTCCGAAAAATACGGTACTAGTTTTTTCTTTACTATTCAAACCAGCTACTTTCACTAATAAGAATATGACTAAATTTTCTTCAGGATTAATAAAGTATCTATTAATAAAGTACCTATCTATCTGTCTTTCTGTTTATTTATCTATCTATGTATCTATCTATCTATGACATCACTTCGATAACAGATGGGAACGGATGTTTAACTTCTAAATAAAACCAAACACACTACAAACTGTTCGAAATAGTTTCAGAACTAACAGGTTGTGACCCAAATCTTTTGTCTTAAGTTATTTTTATGTTACAATTGCATTTGTTACTGTTTTGGAAGTACATGAGAAAAAAACTTTAAATGTTCTGGTAAGATCTGATATTAGTTTATATTTGCCAGGATCTGTTTCTGTGGCCCTTTTTCCACCTATTTCCCCTCCTGCTATTATGTTTGTCTTCCTTTTTGTGCGGTCTTTGTAACCCTCTACTGTCTCCATCGTCTTACAGGTCAGGATGTGGCTCCATTTTCCTTCCTGCTCAATGACCACATCCAAGGATAATTAACCACTTACCTCCACAGTGTATTTCTTTACCGTGTATTTCTTTCTTTATTACAGTGTTGTATTTCTTTCTTTATTTTTTTGCTTTGAAGTCAGTTGCTGGTTCCTTAGTTGCTTAGCATGGTCATTACTAGATGCTGTTGACACCTCGTACTGTGTCATCATGAAGGTTTGATCTCTGCTTCTTTTTGACCTTACTATCCCTGTGTTTTTTCTGCCTCAGACAAGCCGTCACTCATTCCCTGAAACCCAACTGTCAGGTTCCACCTGTGCCACTATCTGTTCATCCTCCTGTGTGAGCGTGTGTTCCAGTGTCTGCAGCTCTGTGTTCCAGACTTCTGCTCAACCTGTTTCTAAATTTGTGGTAGAACTCACTTGGAACTGCCTGCCTGCCTGCCAGTTCCTATTTACGCCTTTTTATAACAGCATGAACTGGCCAATGCAGATCCTGCAAAACACAAATGCAAGTGAGCAAGTTCTTACCAACAAGCCTTATATAGCTAGGGAGCCTTGTTGGGTCAACAAGAGCAGCTGCTGAGGCCTTGTTGGATAACAACCACCAGATGGCTCAACAGCTTACTGAGCTTATCAGGCAAGTGACTGATTCTGTCACTGCCTCTCTGCCCTCTACCCAGGTTTCGCAGCCCACACTTCCTGCTCCACCACCTCCTGCCCTGCAGGCTCCTCCCAGGGATGCTTACCCTGAGCCCTATCATGGGAATGTGAACAAGTGTCAGGGTTTTCTTTTCCAGTTTTACCTGTTTTTCTGACAGTGCCCACAGACCTTCTCCATTGATTTTAGTAAGGATTTTTATATTGTGGGTTTATCAAGGATGGGGTAAGGATGGGACCCATAATCATTAGGACACTGCCTCTTTCTGCTGATGCTCCCAAGTCTTCACTGGTTTTGGGTTACCCATGGATTGCCTCGCACAACCCACATATTGTCCTTTGGCAAGAGTTTTTGCTGGGGTAATCATTGTCACTCGCTGTTTAAAATCTGCTCTGCCTCATACAGATGGTGTTATCCATACTCCACTGCTCATTGTCAAACCTCCTGACTAATTCTCCAGTGGTTTTGGGTTGCCAATGGCTTGCCTCACACAACCCACACACTGACTGGTCCATTGGCAATAATCTTTGCCGGAGTAATCATTGTCACTAGCTGTTTTAAATCTGATCTGCCCCATACAGATGGTGTTATCCACACTCCATTGCTCATTGTCAAACCACCTGACATGTCCTAAGTTCTCCTCTGTTTCAATACCTCAGTGAGGTGTTTATTGAGGACTGAGCCCATTCCTTACCTCTCAATCCCCTGTATGACTGTGCCATTGATCTGCTGCCTGGGGCACTCCTTCCCTCCAACCAGAGCTACAACCTATCCCACCCTGAAAGGGTCACCATGAAAAATTATATGTCAGAATCTCTAGCAGCAGGTATCATCAGACCTTCTTCCTAACCACTACACAACTTTGGGGCACTGTGATTATTTAGCAATGCCATTCAGGCTCATCAAACCAGCCGCTAGATTGCTCAGGGAGGGTATTTCTAGTGCCGGTCCCAAGCCCGGATAAATGGTGAGGGTTGCGTCAGGAAGGGCATCCGGTGTAAAACATTTGCCAAATCTAGTATGCGAGTTCATAATAATTTCACCATACCGGATCGGTTGCGGCCCGGGTTAACAAAACGACCGCCACTGGTACTGGTAGCAAACAGGGGTACCAGCGGAAATTGGACTACTGTTTGCCGAAGACGAAGATGAGGGAAGTGTGTGAGGAGACAGAGAGAAATCAGGAGGTGCCAGAATATAGCACTGAGGGTAGCAACCCTAAATGTAGGGACGATGACAGGAAAGGTAGAGAGCTGGCTGATATGATGCAGAGGAGAAAGGTCGATGTTTGTGTGTGCAGAGAGACAAAGTGGAAGGGTAGCAAGGATCGATGCATTGGTGCAGGGTTTAAAACTGTTCTACCATGGTGTGGATAGGAAGAGAAATGGAGTTGGTGTGGTCCTGAAGGAGGACTATGTAAAGAATGTCATTGAGGTGAAAAGGGTGTCCAGATAGGATAATATGTCTGAAGCTGGAAATTGAGGGTGTAATGGTGAATGTTGTTAGTGGCTATGCACCACAAGTTGGCTGTGAATTAGAGGAGAAAGAGAGATTCTGGGAGGAGTCAGATGAAGTGGTTGAGAGCATTCCCAGGGAGGAGAGACTGGTGATTGGTGCATAATTTCAATGGTCATGTTGGTGAAGGTAATAAAGGAGATGAGGAAGTGATGGGCAGGTTTTGGTGTTATGGATAGGAACCTAGAAGGCAGATGGTGGTGGATTTTGCAAAGAGGATGGAATGGCTGTGGTTAACACATATTTCCAAAAGAAGGAGAAGCATAGGGCGACTTATAAGAGTGGAGGGAGGAGCACACAGGTAGACTACATCCTATGTAGAAGAGGTTGCTTAAAAGAGATTGGTGATTGTAAGGTAGTGGCAGGGGAGAGTGTAGCTAGGCAGCATCGGATGGTGGTGTGCAGGATGGCTCTGGTGGTTAGGAGGAGGAAGAGGAACAGGACAAAGGCAGAGCAGAGGACCAAATGGTGGAAGTTGAGAAAGGAAGATTGTTGTAAGGAGTTCAGAGAGGAGCTGAGAAAGGCTTTGGGTGATAGGAAAAGAAGCTCCCAGAGGACTGGGTAGTAGCAGCAACAGTAATTAGACAGACCGGTAGAAAGGTACTGGGTGTGTCTTCTGGACAGGCAAAGGATGAAAAGGAAACCTGGTGGTGGAACGAGGATGTGCAGGAGGTTATTTCATTCAGAGAAAGAGGTCAGAAAAGAAGAAATGGGACAGGGACAGGACTAATGAGAGTAGGCCAGAAGTACAAGGAGATGGCGGCAAAGGGCAAAGAGGGAGGTAGCAAAGGCCAAGCGGAAGACCTACGATGAGTTATATGAAAGGTTAGACAGTAGGGAAGGAGAGAAGGAGTTGTATCTGCTGGCGAGACAGAGAGATAGAGCTGGAAAGGATGTGCAGCATGTCATGGTGATCAAGGATAGAAATGGAAATGTACTGGTCAGTGAGGAGAGGGTGAGGGAAAGATGCAAGAGGAAGGAGTATTTTGAGGAGTTGATGAATTGTAGAAAATGAAAGGGAAAGAAGGCTGGATGGTGTAGAAATTGTGGAACAGGATGTAGCAAAGATTAGCGAGGGAAGAAGTGAGGAAAGCTTGAAAAAGGATGAAGAACGGAAAGGCAGTGGGACCTGATGACATACCGGCTGAGGTATGGAAAAGTCTAGGAGAGCTGGGAGTGGTGTTTTTGACTAGATTATTCAATGGAATTCTGGTGAATGAGAGTATGCCAGAGGAATGGAGGAAAAGTTTACTTGTACCGATTTTTAAGCAGAAGGGTGATGTACAGAGTTGTGGCTCTTACAGGGGCATAAAGTTGATGAGCCACACAATGAAAGATTTGGGGAGAGAGTTGTGGAATCTAGGCTCAGACAGGAGGTGACAGTGTGTGAAGAACAGTATGGTTTCATGCCAAGGAAAAGCACCATGGATGCGATTTTTTTTGCTTTGAGATGCTGATGGAGAAGTATAGAGATGGTCAGAAAGAGCTACACTGCGTCTTTGTGGATTTGGAGGAAAGCTTATGGACAGGGTGCCAAGGGAGGAACTGTGGTGGTGTATGAGAAAGTCTCGAGTGGCTGAAAAGTACGTTAGATTAGTGCAGGGACATGTATGATAACAGCGTGACCAGCGGTGAGAGATGTGCTGTAGGAGTGACAGATAGCTTCAAGGTAGAGGTGGAACTGCATCAAGGATCGGCCCTGAGTCCCTTCTTATTTGCTCTGGTGATGGACAGACTAACAGATGAGGTTCAGACAGGAATCGCCGTGGACTTTGCAGACGACATGTGGTCTGTAGTGAGAACAGGGAAAAGAGAACTTGGAGAGGTGGGAGGTATAATCTGGCAGAAGAGAAACTTGGAGAGGTGGAGGTATAATCTGGGAAAGGAGAGGAATGAAAGTCAACTGTAGTAAGACAGAATACCTGTGTGTAAATGAAAGGAGGCAGGTGGAACAGTCAGGCTACAGGGATCAGTGGTCACAAAGGTCCAGGAGTTCAGGTTTGGGATCACAACTGTCCAAGGAAAGGGGGAGTGTGGAAAGGAGGTAAAGAAGAGAGTACAGGCAGGATGGAGTGGGTGGAGAAGAGTGTCAGGAGTGCTGTGTGTGACAAAAGGGTCGCAGCAAAAGTGAAAGGAAAGAATTATAAGAGAGTAGTGAGACCAGCCTTGTTGTATGGCACTGACAAAGAGACAGGAAGCAGGGCTGGAGGTGGCAGAACTTAGATGTTGACGGTTCTCTTTAGGAGTGTCTAGGGTGGACAGGATTAGGAATGAGATCATCAGAGGGACAGCACAGGTTGGAAAATTGGGAGAGACTAAATTCGAGAGGGAAGACTGAGATGGTTTGGACATGTGCAGAGGAGGGATAGTGGATATATTGGTAGGGAGGATGTGGCGATGGAGCTGCCAGGCAAGAGACGGAGAGGAAGACCAAAGAGGAGTTATTTGGTAGTGGTAAATGAAGATATGCAGGGAGTTGGGGTGAGAGTAGAGGACGTGGTGAGGTGGAAACGTTTAACTCGCTGTGGTGACCCCTGATAAAGGGAGAAGCCGAAAGAAGAAGAAGAAGATGATTCAGGCTCATCAATGCCTCAGGTACTACTCACTGTCATGTTGAAACTTCTTGAACCAGTACATATTCAGCTAACATGATGATATTTTGATCTCTTCTAGTTCCATCAATGAACACGTAGCCATGCCCCTCCTGGTCCTGATCCCACCTCCGCCGAATAAAAACTGTTCGCTAGGGTTAGTTCCATATAGCCACAGTGATCTTCTTGGGGTACATCCTTCAGCACAGTCAAGTGAAGGCAGACACTGACAAGATCTGAGTGATTGCTGAGTGGCCCATACCTAACAATTGGAAAGAACTACAACTCTTTCTCAGATTGCAAACTTCTAGTGCCGTTTCACAGAGATTATAGCAAGGTAGTCAAACCTCTCAATGACTCATTCCAACCCCCCCCCCCCCCTTTCTTGGTCCCCTGAGGCCTTTTCTGAGGTAATCCCTGTTTACCTCAGTCCCAATTCTCAGTCCCAATTCTCTTAACCAGTTCCCAGTAAGCAATTTATTGTTGAAGTTGATGCTTCTGATTCAAGGGTGGGTGCAGTCCTGTCCCAGTAGTCTGCTTCGTACAATAAGATATATCTTTGCACCTTCTTCCCTCACTGTTTCACTCCTGCCTAAAGCCACTATGGGGGTGGCATGGTGGTGCAGTGGTTAGTGTAGTCACCTCTCAGCGCCAGCATCTCCGGTTCAAACTATGTCATTGGGAAGCGTAAGCTACTAGCCATCAAACTTGCATTGCATGATTGGATACACTGGCTCGAGGGAAAAACTTTTTGTTTGGACAACCCGGACCAAGTAACATTTAGCCCAATGCCCTTTCCATAATCTCTCTTCTGAAGGGCCCCCAGCCTTTGTGGACACCATCCTACCCCAGACCAGGTCATCACCATGGTCATTTGGGAGATATAGAGGATGGTCCAAGAGGCACAATAACATGAACCAGACCCAGGTAATGGTCCACCAAATCATGCTCATTCCCAAGCTCTGAAGTGGGTGTACCACTCGTGTTTCTTTTGCCACCCTGGAACCAATTGCACTTCTGGTGGCCCAGTCTGGACTCTGAGACCAAGGAGTATGTGGCTGCCTTGCCGGCCTACTTCACCCACTGCCTGTCCCCAGAATACACTGGTCACACATATCCTTGGACTTCATTACTGAGCTTCCTAATGTCAGGATATGTTTCTGTGGCCCTATATTTACACTACTTTTATCTTTCCTACCACTGTGGTTGTCTTCCTTCTTGTGTGTGCTTTTTCTCCCTCTGCTGTCCCTGTTTTGTTACATGTCAAGGTGTGGCTTCATTTTCCTTTAACTGATTTCCTTCCTCCTCAATCAAAACACCTGAAGATCATCAACCACAGTCTATGGGTCTGTCTGAAAACCTTGTGAGCTGTCTTCATAGACAGCATTTTATGTCATAGTATGCACGCTCCTGACAAGAAGACTTTCTGAATCCTTAGATACCTTATTCTGAGATACCTTATTTTGGCCGAATGCTAAGGAAGCATTAAATGTTTCCTTGGCCATTAAGGCAGTCACCTGATACAGTGTCCCACCTGTCCCAGCTCTCTGCAGGTCATTCATCAGGTCCCTCCATGTAGTTCTGGCATTTTTGCTCACCGTTCTAATGCTCATTTTGACCCTATGGGATGATATCTAAGATGATAGTAAGTTCTCAGTCATCCAGGTCATGGTAGACATGAGTGTTGAGTAGAAAGCAACTGGATTTCTTCTTTCTTCTTCTTTAAGATTTTTCACCTCCCCTCACCTCCCTCCCATCAGGCTTCTTCAGTTCTAGAAACTGATGGGGAGTCCCAGGTAGTTAATAATAGTGATGTTGTCACCTTGGGAGTGGTCCTGAGAGTCCTTGACACACCCTGTCAATATATGAGTCTTTAGGATCACAGGAGTCAAGGTGTGACCCATTAGTGAGTCATTGCCATCATGGGAGTCATTAGAGTCACAGTGTGAATGGGGATTAAACCGCCTGGGAAGGGCTCTCAAGACTGCTTTGTAGGTCGCTGATAGCTGGTGACACAGTTACCAGCAGTGGGTGGGAACAAGCCGTGATACAATCAATCTCTAACTAGAGTGTCCCAATAATCTTTTTTTAAATCTCTTATTAGGACGGATGTCTCTTAGAATGCTGCGTATATAAACAGCTGCCTACTTAGTCAGTGCATATATAGGCTGCTCACTAGGTTTTCAGACAAACCCTATTTCTACACTGGCTTTTCCTCTACATGCTGCCAGTTGCTTCGCTGTCACCTTGTGGTAATTACTAGATGCTGTTGGCTCCTCATTCTCTGTCATCAGGAAAGTTTGAGCTCAGCTTCTTTTTGACCTCACTAACCTTGTCTTTCTTCTGCCACACCCCACGTGCACCACTGCCTGTTCATCCTCCTGTGTGATTGTGTTCCAGTGTCTGCAACTATGTGTTCCAAATGTTTCTTAATTTATAACAATATTATTTACCACACATTTGTGACAAAGAGTCAGATTGCCCATTGATTTGGAATGGGATTTGCCCAGTCTTTTCATAACATAAGAGTTGGCTTCAGTTTTAAAGGTCAACAGTTTATCAATGTACCATTAGTGCTGATCAATAGCAGCCAGAGTGACAGGCATTAGTGGCCTCACTTAATTCTCAGGGACTGATGCATGGAACAGCCGGTAAAAACAACCATTGGAAAGGAAAAGTATTTGTAAAACAAAAAGGTATTGTGTATACAATGATATCTTGAAGAGACTAACCAGGCAATTGTCAATAAAAGTTTGATTTATAGACAATGCACCTTACACAAAACAGATAATAACACAACACACTTATTCATAACAAATCATCATCACAAACAGTCCTATTTTTCCTCACATAAATACAATTGGTATGAAAGCCCAAAAAATGCTTACACTAGTATCATTCCTGTTACACCCAACCTTCTCTCAGAAGGTTGCCCAAGGACAGCCAGGGAATCCCCCACTGGGACTAATTCCCAGGGTGATCTCAGCATCCTCAATAAATCCTCCATCAGTGACTGCTACGATGCTTTCAGATCCATGTGAAGCATCCATGTTTTTATGCCTGTCCTTTTCAATGTCAACAAACCAGATATATTAATAAGGTGAGATGAAGGAGCATACATTTGCTATGCAGAGAGACATATCTGTCAGTTAAGGCAAGACAAAAGTTCACACAAAAACACACAATAAATTTTGGATATACCCTATGTGCAAATGTAAATTAACCTCAACATATTTGGCTTAGTTCATTGCAAATGTAAAATCATTGTCAGTGAAAATAGTTGTTTAGAATTTTTGTCCAGAACTGGTCAGAAATACACAGCAATATTAATCTATAAAGAATATTTATTCATACAGTGATTGCATTATTAAGTGACAAATGTAGTATGCAATTTAATTATCTTCAGGATGAACCATTGTTTTTTAGCCTTTAGATCAAAAACACTGCAAAGTCTAGTTTAATCAGGACCTGGCATTCTTTAAACTGGAGCCATTTAAGACACTGGTGCTAAAGTTAACCTAATTATGCAGGCATTGCTATTTCTCACGGATTCTTTCATGACACATTGCTGTCTTTGGGCATGGATAGTATGCTGCTTAGCACTTAGGGAAAATGTACAAGTTTAACATATTTTAAGGTAAAGCATGTCTTGGTGGCCATTATATATGCACAACATGGTCAAACACATGTTAACACCTACATCACATACATTGGAGTTTGTTGAGCATTATAACGCAAAGAATTACATTTGTACATTAAGTTCGAAGTTGATCCTCATTTACTGAATTTCCTCTCTTCCAGGCTTTTCACGAGATTTTGCAACATGAACTTACAGTTAAAGTTTGTTCCAATTCAACTGTAAGCTCATTACTAAAGTAATCATCCCAAAGATTTTGGATCTGGTAATGGCTTTTGTAGGCCTTAAGTATGTCAAGAAAACACATTTAATACCATACCCACTTCAGCACCTGGTGGTACTCCTCTGTGACTGAGTCTAGTTTTCTGTGTAGTGTCTAAACTGCTATTGATCCTACATGTTTCCACTTCACAACACCAACGGTTAAAAGCCAAAAAAAGATTGCTGAATAGGTGTCATCCCATGAAACTGCAATTAAACATTACTGAGCTTCATAGTACTGCACATTCTTCCATTATTTTTAAATATAGTGTCTATTTTGGTCATCTTGGCAAAAAAAATGCCCTCAATTTTATTCATTCTTTTAATTCAGAAAAAAAATATCAGATTCACATGGATCTAAGGTTGACTGGAATAAGCCACCATTACAAAGCAAACAGCAACCTTTCGGTAACTGAGCAGAAATTGTTCAAGAATGAGAGAACCATATGCTAAAATAACTAAAGCTACTTTGCCAGAAGGTGACACTTTTAAAATGAGATGCCTCTAAACATTACTGACCTTTTCAAACATTACTTAATTAATTAATTCACTTTCTTATCCATACCAGGCAGTATAGGGAGAAAGGCAGGAACAACCCTAGACAGGGCACCAAGCCATTGTAGCTTTTCAAACATGTTTAATGTTAAACATATTTTAATATAAGCCACAAAAAACAGTGATGGACATTAACAAAGCACATTTATTCAATGTACTTAAGTACCATTTTCAATCTTACCTTATTTGAAAATATCTATTATTTAAGACTTTCACTTTCCTATATAAGTTAGGGTAGCATGGTGGTAAGTGCTATGTACTCACAGCTCCAGAGATACCTGATTGGATTCATGAGAATGGCGGGGGAATGGTGCTCCAAGAAGGACTTCTAGGTCTAATGTAACATTACAACCACATTTCATGACAGTGTCTTTAATGGTGATACTTAAGTCCATTTAAAAGCAAGCATTTTTATATTTTCACTCAAGTGGAAACTAAGGGTATGTTCACACTTGGCACGTTTGTTGGGATTTAAACAAACTCTGGTGCGATTGCTCATTTAGTGTGGTTCATTTGAACAAGCGTAAATGCTGCCATTCAAACCTTGGTGGCACCAAAAAAGCGGACCGAGACCCACTTAGTTCCAATAGAACTCTGGTGGAATTCGATTGATGTGTGGATGCAGCACAAACCAAAGAAGCATAAACAAACCAAACGCAGGGAGTGACATTACAAACACAACCCATAATTGAAAATAACATATATAACTTGATATAACAGCTATCAAAGAAATGTAGTTGTGGTTAGGTTAAAGAACTGTACTTGTTTTTTTTTCATTCCTAAGGACAGAATACTCATGTATACCTGCTTTTTCTTGTTACAGGAGCTATAGTTGATATTAAAGGTCAGTACCGCTATCTCCTTTGCAGCAAGAATTCTTTTATGTGCATAATGAAGGGATTAAATTGTGTGAGCTCTTTGTGAGGTATCGGCTGGTAAAAATAACAACACATATTAAGAAATCCCATGAGTGCATTTAGCCCAGATCACAGCGTTGTGATGGAAGTTAGGAAATTTCAGCAAGTTTGGTTGAAAAACATAAAAGCTGTACAGTCAGTTTGTGACCTTATTCACATGAATTTTTGTTTACATATTTTGGTTTGATATTTAGAATGTCAGTGTGAATGCTAAGTGAACCAGGACTAAAATGCAACAATGTATAATTTTCTGCTTTGGTCCAAATCAAGTGAACCAATCTTCAAGTACGAACACACCCTAAAACAGAGCACTTCTACTTTTACTACTGTAATATATATTATTTCCTCAAATGGATAGTTATATAGCTCCACAGACTTGATTTCCAGCCTGAACTCTGCCTGTGTGGAGTTTGCCCATGTCCGTGTGTGTTTTTCCAGGTTTTCCCACATTCCAAAAACAATTGTTGGTTCCTGCATTGTGCCTTGGGCTATCAGGTAGGCCTGGGCATTCTGTGACCCTAAATTGGATTAATTGGGTATGAAAATGAATGAGTAAATAAATTAATGTATTTTTACTCAAGTATAGGAGTTTTGTATTTCATCCAACTCTGCAGAAATCTCAAAGGAACCACACAATATGTAAAAACTTTAAATCAATTACTTACTACAATTGAAGTACTCTCAAATGAGGATATTAGATTGTCCATAACAGAACAACGTGGGCAGACAAGCTGAAAATTGCTCAGGGAATTTGGGAGAGCGGTAAGACCGCTCGGTCACCCTGTCTTTGCACTTCATACACTCAGCTTTATTTAAACCCAGATTTTCAAAAGCCACTCTGGGAATAACATAAAATTGCCTGTGTCCTTTCATGTACTTTCAGGTACTGAAGAAAAAAACTTATTTTTGCTTAATCATACTTGGTCTTTGTTGTGGACTTCTGTGATGTGGTCAAAACTGTTACAGAACAGAGGCATGCTAATGTTTGTTATAAACCACAAGGATTGTTGCACATTAATTACTTTGGGTATTGAGTTGTATGTAAGATAAATGCCAAAGAGGATGTTTTTGAAATAAGAAGAAAAGAGGACAGGAGAGAAAGACAAATGACCTTGAGCATTATTTACAAACAGGTTATAAAATAACTCAAAGTGTGTGAGCTGTGTTGGCAATATATAGAGAATCCTCCAGTGGGTGCTGAGGTTGTCAAGTCAGCTCAGAAATGTATGTGAATGATCTATATATTTTACTGATGAAATTTGAATGAACAAAAATTTAAAAAATAACAAATACATGGCAGTAGTGAACACAATTTTTTAGTCATTGTTATTTCCTACATCCACAAAATAAGTTATTTCAGTTTTTAAATTGTCCCACATTCCAATGCATCAGCATGAATAGACTGCATGTGGACTCCTAAACTGGATGCAGCTGGCTGACATGTTCTTTCTCACACAGAGCTTTCCAAATATCTTGATCTCATCAGGACTTTTCTCAAATTATGGTCCTCTGTTCCTACTATATTTACAGTCCATGCCATTAGGAAATAGGACTGGTTGAAGAGTAGGTATATGATTATGCAATAATACCTGTTATAGATTACAGAAGGTTTTGTCACGCCTCGCCTTAAAGCCACGTATTCGGAAGCCCCACCACTTTTGGACTTTTGATTGAACGCAGCTGTGGGGTTTCATATATAAGTGCATCCTCAAGAGACATTCCTGGTGGATTATTGTTGGCGTCGGTCCCGTTCGAGCTTTCCCCGCTTCCTCGTTGGTTCCATGTCCGCCTTGAACTTCTGTTTCGTTTTCAGGTCCATCTTGGATTCTGGTATTGCTTCTTCATTCACTGCGTTTACCTGTGTTGCAGTCCCATCCATTTCGTATGAGCGTGTTGCGGTCCTGCCCGCTCATTATAACCCGAGTTGCGTGCCTGTCAGTCTTCTAGGCTTGTGTCTGGCTTTGTCCGCCATGTTTATGCTTTTTGTTTCTGCACAAGTTTTCCGGCTCCGTCCATTTTTTGGTTTCCCTCCCATTTTCCGTTCCGAACTTGTTTTTCGGCTTTTCGTTTCATATCCATTTTCGGCACCGCCTGTTTTTTGTTCCGCACCCGTTTCATACTCGTTTTTCGGCTTCACCCATTTTTCGTTCTGCACCTGTATTCCGGCTCTGCTTGTTTGTGTTTGCTGTGGTTTCCCTTTGTTTAGTCATTTCTTTAATAAACCTTTGTTTATTTGTTTGAACCTGTGCACATCTCTCCCTTTTGTCAGTCTAAGGAGACGTTACAGAATAATCCGCCCCAATGGAGACGGCGGGTTCTAGTTTGGTTCCAGATCTGCCAGCCAGGTTTAGTGGAGAACCGGACCTTTGCCTACAGTTTGTTTCCCAGTGTGCTGAATGTTTAGTTTGTATCCTTCCTGCTCGTCCCTTGCCCAGGTCTCATTTATAGTTTCACATCTATCCGGTAGGGCTTTACAAAAAGCCTCCAATGTTTGGCCTATGGCACGAGTCTAGTACCGTGGAACAATTTTTGGAGTTTATTGTGGCCACCTTTGGTCCTCCACCTGCTAGGGACCAGTCTGACTCCCTGGTCCCACGGTCAGTTGCTACCTCAGCATCAGAACCCATGCTCGCTGGTCCTACTAGGAGAGCCAGATTAGTTGATTTTGGGGACCTTCTGCCGTTAGTGCCTTGTAGTCTCGTACCCGAGCATGTTAGCTCCGTGGATGAGCAGCTAGCGCCCCGTATGTCAGTCACTGTGCCGTTAGCATCCCAAAGCTCGTTAGCTGACAATTTTAGCTCGTTAGCTGAGAATTGTAGCTCTTTAGCTGAGCGGGCTGTGCCTGATAGCTCCATAGATGAGCAGTTAGTGCCCCGCAGCTCAGTACCTGAGCCGTTAGCGTTCAGTAGTCCAGTGGCTGAGCAGCTTAGCTCTGTACCTGAGCACGCTAGTTCCGTTTTTGAATTGTTAGCGCCACCTGGTTCCGTATCCGAGGACACCGCACCCTTTAGTTTCGTACCCTAGCATGTTGGCTCCGTACCTAAGTTTGTTAGTTCCGTGTTTGATCCGCTAGCATTGCCCGGTTCCGTATTCGAATACGCTGCACCCCTTGGTTTCGTATCTGAGCATGTTTGCTCTGTATCCGAATTTGTTAATTTGTTAACAGCTTCTAAGCTGTTAGCATCATTGATTAGCTCCATACCTGAAGGTGACGTGACTCTCAGAGCCAGTCGTGCCAACGGACACGTGGCACGGACATTTGCACCAACTCCTGCGCCACAGACCTTTGTGCCCGTCAGTGCCCATGCCAGCACAGAGGATGTCAGCACCCATGCCAGTGTTGAGGATGTCAGCGCCCATGCCAGTGCCGAGGACGTCCCCCATCCAGAGATCGCCCGTCCCAGAGTCTGTACATAGCATGCCCGACCAGACGACGCCCATCCAGAGAATGCAAGTCATGGAGACTGTCCCAATGCCCGTCCAGGGCATGTCATGTTCTGAGGACGTCCAAAAAGAGGCCTGCACATAGGGCATTTGTTCCCGAGAGGCCAGCCCAGAACCTGTTTGTTTCCGAGAGGCCTGTCCAGAAGCCCCTCTGTTTCTGAGAGGCCATCCCGAGGCCGTCTGTTTTCAAGAGGCCATCCCCAAAGCCATCAATTTCCGAGAGGCCGTCCCCAAGGACGTCTGTTCTAGTGAGACCCACCAGGAGGCGGTCTGTTCTAGTGAGGCCCGCCAGGAGGCCGTCTGTTCTAGTGAGGCCCGCCAAGAGGCCGTCTGTTCCTGCCCGCCAGGAGTTGTGCTTCTAAGCTGTTAGCGTCGTTGAATAGCTCCGTACCTGAAGGGGACATGACTCTCAGTATGTTATCGGAGCCAGTAGCGTTGACCAGGGTGTCACGGACATTTGCGCCAAGGACATCAGCGCCCATGCCAGCGGGCATTCCCCGAAGCCATCTGTTTCCGAGAGGCCGTTCCCATGTCCGTCTGTTTCCGAGAGGCCGTCCCCAAGGCCGTCTATTCCAGTGAGGCCCGCCAGGAAACCGTCTGTTCCAGTGAGGCCCGCCAGGAGGAGCTGTGCTTCTAAGCTGTTAGCATCATTCAATAGCTCCGTATCTGAAGGCGACATGATTCTCAGTATGTTATTGGAGTCAGTCGCACTGACCCCGGCGCCACGGACATTTGCATCAACTCATGCGCCACGGACGTCAGCGTCCATGCCAGTGGGCACTCCCTGAGGCCGTCTGTTTCCAAGAGGCGGTAATCACATTGGATGATTTGTAAATAATCAATTTGCATTTTATTGCATGAAATAAGTATTTTATACAACAGATAAACAGAACTTAATATTTGGTACTGAAACCTTTGTTTGCGATTACAGAGGTCAGACGTTTCCTTTAGTTCTTGACCAAGTTTGCACACACTGCAGCAGGGATTTTGGCTCACTCCTCCATACAGATCTTCTCCAGATCTTTCAAGTTTTGGGGTTGTTATGGGGCAACACTGAGTTTCAACTCCCTCCAAAGATTTTCTATTGGGTTCAGGAGACTCACTAGGCCACTCCAGGACCTTGATATGCTTCTTACGGAGCCACTCCTTAGTTGCCCTGGCTGTGTGTTTCAGGTCATTGTCATGCTGGAAGACCCAGCCACAACCCATCTTCAATGCTTTAACAGGAAAGGAGGTTGTTGGCCAAAATCTCACGATACATGACCCCATCCATCCTCCCTTCAATACGGTGCAGTCATCCTGTCACTTTTGCAGAAAAGCACCCCCAAAGTATGATGTTTCCACCCCCATGCTTCACAGTTGGGACGGTGTTCTTGGGGTTGTACTCATCCTTCTTCTTCCTCCAAACACGACGAGTGGAGTTGATACCAAAAAGCTGTATTTTGGTCTCATCTGACCACATGATCTTCTCCAATGCCTCCTCTGGATCATCCAGATGGTCATTGGCAAACTTCAAACGTCCCTGGGCATGTGCTGGCATGAGCAGGGGGACCTTGCGTGCCCTGCAAGATTTTAATCCATGAGGCCGTAACCCATCCCAGTTTTGTGCAGATCTACAATTTTGTCCCTGGTGTCCTTAGACAGCTCTTTGGTCTTGGCCATGGTGGAGAGGTTGGAGTGTGATTGATTGAGTGAGTGGAAAGGTGTCATTTATACAGGTAACAAGTTCAAACAGGTGCAATTAATACAGGTAATGAGTGTGGAATAGGAGGACTTCTTAAATAGGCAGTGTATCAAATGCTTATTTTCCCCACTGTGTATATCTGTGTGTATGTATATATATATATATATATACACACACACACACACACACACACACACACACACACACACACACATGTCCCTGACTACTCATGTATTTTCTTGTCTATCTGTTTAAAGTCTTTAGTGTAATAACCATTTCATACAAATTATGGTCCAACTTTGTACACCAACAGTTATTGGTGTATAATCTCTACAGAGCCTCTTGCATCGATCGGTTAGTGATTAATAATTATTTACATCCTACATCTGGTATTAATGATATCATTGTTTGTCTAATAAATAGCAAATGTATGTGCTGTAGTTTAGAAGGCCTTATCTGTATTATAGTTTATAGATTCAAGGTGCTCTTGACAATCTGAACCTAGCAACTGAACTTCCCACAACTAAACACGTAACTTTGAGAAGTTTGATTCCCATGTGATGCACTTGGACATCGTAGATACGCAATATATTAATCCAAAGTTATAGCCTCTGTATCGGTGCAGATCAATGTACGGTGAAAATAAATGACGTGCCCCAACGGGAGGAGGGACTTGATACTGAGTCAACTTTTCATTGGCCGATTCAGGGCAATGAGATCATGCCCCTGAATGCTTACGTCAGGGAGCACACAAAACCAGTAGCGCAAGCTAGGGCTTAAAGGAAAAGAGTTTTTTTGGAAGAAGTTGTAAGTTTTTAGTTCTTAAGCTTTTGTTCCTTTCAAGTTTTTGTTTTAGTTCTTTTGATTTTGTTTCTTTTCCAGCAGTTTTAGTAGATCGATAGTGCCGAATTCGAAGTCAAGCAAAAGGAAGTAGCAAAAGGACAGGAGAAAAGAGATAAAGAAGAAAGTAACCAAAAGACTAACTAGCAAAAGATATAATTTTATATATCAATCAATCAATCAACATTTATTTACATAGCACCTTACAACAACAAAAGTTGACCAAAGTGCTGTACATAATCACAATATAGCATGCAATTTGTAGTGAAGGCATTTAGATGTTAAAAGCCATCTTAAATAAGTGGCTTTAAATAGGGGCAGGTCAGTGGTAGAACATAATTCAGTGGGCAGAGTATTCAACAGTTTAGATATAATAGTCTAAAGTTGTCGGTAGGATGGCCGAGTAGCTGTGTTAATCGGAAGATAAACATCACCTGCTCCACAACCGTGCCCCCCTCTACCAGGCAAAGGCCAGGTCTCCACCTGTGAACTGTGCTCGATGTGAACTCACTCCAGGCAAGTACCGCTGTTATAGGGTTAATCTGGGTCTCCGGTCCTTTAACATTACCTTTAGTTTTAAACAACCTTTCAACCCTAGACCCCCCTACATCTAAGTAGTTCTCGTTGAACTATTTATGCTTCACCACAACTTATCTTACCATTAACTCACTACGTCGTAATAAAATAGTTTATAACATTGCGCCTGGATAGTTACTAAACAACTGATAGGCTGCACATAGGTACGCCCTGTTAATGGTATTAAAACTGTGATATATATGTCACCATTATTTCCTGGTCTTAACTCTGTGATATACGTTGTCATTACTTTAGATGATCAGTTGGGATTTTGCCTTGTTTATAATTAATAAACTTGCTATACTCTTTTGAATTTACCACTTTGTGTGGGAGAGATTTTATTTATTCAACCTGAGGTTGAGAAAAGAACTGCAAACTCACTCTTCAGATCCAGACTGAACTTGTCCATATCGACTTCCAGATGAATTTTTCTTTTCCTTTTTCAACTGGTTTTCCGGATCCACCAGTCCCCAAATGATCCGGTGGTGCCCCATTTGTTCATTAAAATTATTCAATTTAAAGGTGTAGTCATATTCCGCTACGTGTTTCACTGGTATGAATGTATGAAGTAATACACAGAGGCGAAACTACCATAGTCAAGTGGTTCCCAAACTTTTTCTGCTGTGCCCCCTTTTGTAAAAAAGAATATTTTCGAACACTCCGCACACCACACTCTGACACACGTGCATGTTTATTTATTCCACACCCCACTAGAATTAACACTGGAACTCGTACAAAACTGCACCTTCTTATTGAATAAAACAAGCAGGTTTCAACATTAACTTTTTCCTTTCTTGCCCAGTCAGGCAAAAGTTCACTGTCCCAAACCAAATATCTACTGTTCCTAACAAATCTTTGTAATGAGCACACATAACTTAATATATTTAATTAAGTTTATTTCTTTGTAAAATACATGTACATTCTCACAATATACTTTCACTTATTTTCCCCCAAAACGTAGATCACAGATCACTTAGAACATAGATCACCATAGTAAACCTAATGACTGAAACAACATTCTTAAATAAAGCTGCTTAAATTCCTACCACTGAGTTGTATCTCTATTTTATTATAAATAGGCAACATTCATGTTACATATTTAAATTATTTTAATGTTATCATTTGCAGGTATAAGGACAAGGATAATTGCATTTATGATTGCTAGTTTTTGAAAGGTCTTTCTCTTTTAATCATGTGATATGCCGTTCTGAACAACTTGGTCAGCTTGAAATCGGCGTCACTGTTCATCTGTTGAATGCACACGTTCAGTGGTCCCGATGCTCTGTTCTCGCTGATACACGTGCAATGTCACAGAAAGATTTGTTGTGACACTTGGGCAACTGTTTTCTAAAAGTTGTAGTTCCAACAAAATGGAACGACTTTTGTCTGCCTTGTTATGATATTCCCTGCAGACTTTGCAGAACATTCCGGGTCAAAATCAACCTAAGAATGAATGAAGCTCCGGACTCACTTTGGTGTTTTCCTGCACGTCTCACTATGACGTTGTTGTCAAAAGATAACACTGGTTTGTTTTGACTGAAGATGCGAATGGATAAGACCATTTTCTGCATGAAGGGGGTTAAATATTCAATTAATTGACTTTGGCCTCACTTGTGGCCAAATGGCCCCGGCAATTGGGCAATCATTATTGTTGAACCCTGACAAAACAAATTACCTTTGGAATTATTACAAGTGACATACTATATGTATCTTAAAGTTCTAAAGTGTATCTACTGTTTTCAACATATTTTCTTAAAATTGCTTCTGCCTTGCTGTGCCCCCCAGTTTGGGAACCACTGCCTCAGTCATTCATCAGCATGGGGGAAGAGTACACAGATAAAATAAGGCAAAAGTCTGTTGAGCTTTTTAAATCAAGTAATGGTGATAAATATGGTCTAATGCAGTTTTCCCTTAACCAAAGGGGATACTTTCCAAGACTTTGATGGATTCCCCAAAGGTCCCCCAATAATCCCTTCCAAGGTCCTCTGAAATTGATTGTAATTAGGTCTTGACTCACACTAACATGGCTTTCTTAATAGTAGACTTAGACTTTCTGAGCATTCTTACAGGATAGGACACCTCTACAACCAACATCATTAATTTCAACTGCCACACCTGAAATTAAAGTACTTAACAATCACCAAAGGCTTTGTATATTATAAAAGTGTTGGTACCTTACCAAAATAGTAGATAATATTTGTTATGTTCATGCCTAAAATCTTGTTTCGACGTGGATAGACTAAATGCTCTATCAAAATAACATGATTCACCAGGCATAGAATTTGGTTCAACATGTCTCAATCTCATATAGTGTTGCACCACTATCTCTTAATCATAGTAGAGGCTAGAACTGAGCATCCCCTGAAGCATCTGGAGTGGAGTGGAAAAGCTGTCAGCTAGGGGAATACTGTATTTGGCTTTGTCGTAGCTCCAGTTTTTTGCTCCACTTATTGCTCTAGTTTTATGATCTGATTTGTTCTGGTTTGTACTGCCTATGCCTCTTTAGAAAAGTGGATGGCAAGTGTCCTCAAATACAGAGTAGACAAAGCCTCAATGCTAGTTACCCTAAGTAAAAAAGGGCCTGCAGCACAAAAGGATAAATATGACCCTTGTATGTTGAGTGCTTTTAGTTATTCAGTTTGTGCTTAGGGAAATAAATAAGAATCATGCTCTTAATATGTAACCTGTTAAGGCAAGGTTGGCCAACTGTACACAAGTGACTACAACAGTGACCTTCCATTAACAGAATAATAACAAATTTAGGTTCTGGAGAGTCACAAGCAAAAACAGTTTGGGTTTTGTAAAGTGTTTGCATCTTAACAATAACATAGCCATTCCTTACCAAAAGTGCAAAATAGCATACTTACACAGTCAGAGTTGCCATCTATCTAACTCTAGTTCGACTGTGAGATAGTGTATATAAGATACAGCGTGATAAGAGCTCTCTTAGAGCATCAAAGTTCTGTTCTATGTGCAGCTGTCTTGAGTTAGCCCTCATCCTTCCAGACTTGCTAGTGGATGGGAACTGACAATGACTAAATTTGTAGAAAATGGGGTGCTGCATGTTACAGCTCTGAGTCACAGCTTTTTGCAAGCTATAATGGACATGCATATAGAGCCTTAGGGAGTCAATCTAAAGCACTTGTCTGGTACCTACAATATTCTTCAATCAGTTTTTATATTGAAAATTTCCCTGAGAAGATGTGTATTTATATGTGTCCGAGGAGAAAGAGAGAGAAAGTGAGAGAGAGGGAGTTAAGATAAGTGTCAAAATTCCTTAATTTGAGTGACAACAGTTTAATCTAATCAAAATGTAATAAACCCTAACACAAGAAGCATGTTTACAGAGCATTACTGGTGTTTACATAAGCCCTTTAGCTATATTCATTCAAATGAATATTAATTAAATGGAGCCCAAGTGTCTACTCATCTCTCTCTCTCTCTCTCTCTCTCTCTCTTTCTCCTTGTTGCGGGATGACACTTTTTGGAATGACCTTGAGAGGAATAGAGAAGCCTCCAGCCATTGTCATGGAGATGGCACCCAGCTGATGCTAGACCACACTGGCGGAGAGAGAGTGTGAGCAAGACAGCAAGATAAAGAGAGAGAGAGAGAGAGAGAGCGAGAGAGAAAGACATACAGAGAGAGTTGGGGGAAGGGTTGGGTGAACAAGACCAGAGCAGCGTGTGAGGCCGGAAGAGCACAGTGGCATGAAATCGGAGAGGAAGAGAGGCCAAATGACAAATAGCACAAAGCAGGGATGTGACCGAGATAAAAAAGAAGAAAATGACAGATTTCATAAGAGGAGAACTGTTCAAACAATCCCCACTGGAAGCCAAAAGAGTGATGTAGGAAAGGCAAGGGTGAAAGTTTGTATCTGTCAATAAGATAGAAACGATTCACAGTGGCAGACAGATTGAGTGCTGGCATTGCTTTCCTCTTCCCAGTCTTTGCTCCATCAATCTGTTTTAGACTAATGTAATACCCCTTTCTCTTTCTCTTGATCTCTCAGAGCCAGCAGTGATACGGGCCAAATAAACCTTCCCTAGTTTTATACCTTAGGCCAGGTGCTGTCTACACACACACACACACACAAATATCTATATATATATATTATATATATATATATATATATATATATATATATATATATATATATATATATATGTATATATGTATATATATATATATATATATATATTATATTATATATATACTCTACTGTACAGACACAGTTGCTACATATAATTTCTCTTTTCCATTTTGCTTTTTCTATTACATCCCATTGCGCTGATATGAATTCAGAGAGACAGGATTCTGCATACAAGGTATTAGCATGAATGAAAGTTAAATGCAGAGACGAAAACCAAGTATCGTTACAACATTGAATGCAGGCAATAGCAAAAGTTCATGACTTCCTGGCTAGGTTGGGATTGGAGTTGTCAAGAAGAAGACAGTTTCTTAGTCCATACAGACAATGAGAAACAATAAGTAGGAAACTCAGGTGGCAACTAAGTGACTTGAAGCGAGGTTTAAATGTCAAAGCCAATCATGGGAATGCTAAACAGGAGGCTAGCATTAATATGTCTGAATGGAAATGTGGCAGGTCAGGGGTTTGGCAGGGGGTGTGTGCGCATGCAAAGGGTTTCTAGGCATGGAAGTGTAGGGTTTTGAATAAAGCTGCCCCAGGCATTACAGTTTTCAGTTTGAATGCAAAACTGAAAATCAAAACGCAAAAAATCATAATACTTTATTTGACAGTAAAAAGAGGAATGTTTCCCAGTTCTTACTACAGTCTTTCAGTTATCTTTAATTAAAAAAATGTAAACTTTAATTTACATAATGAAAGACTGAAAGCATGTTGCTTAGCATTTAATATTTATATCATCCATTTATGCACCTTATCGCAACATGATTAGCCACATAAAACGGCAAGTATAAATGGACCAAAAAGACAAACCAACATTTCAGTGAGAGGCTATGTAAATAATTGTTTCTCTCTCAAACTACATTTGACAACCCTTCTGTTACAATAAATCTAGGGCTGGGATGAATCGGTAGGAAAGGGGTAAAGGGGAGGACAGAAAATGTCCAGCAGTATCCGTCACCACACAACCCAGAAAAAATACAGAAAAAAATCAATATATAACGAGCTTCGGAAAAAAGCTTGGAGGCACCAAAGCAAATAATCAGGATCAGAATGGCCTAAGGTCAACACTAGAATCAGAATTATCAAACACAACACAAACATGAGCTGAATCAAAAACAAACAACACATGAGTGTTCAAAGCAAGGCTTGAAAAGTGCAGCAAAGCATGTCAGTGTTTCCAAAGTTTAAAACAAGTATCAACATTTTTGTCAAAGCAAGTTTTCCAATCAAATTTTAAACAGAGTGTGTACATAAAACACACAGCACATGAATATCAAATTCTCCCACATACAGACTCCAAAAACACGTAGCACATTTGATGTTTAGCAACCTAACCTAACCTGAGTTTGTGCTCACAGACAGAAAAGACAACAAAAGAAAATAATTTGAACAATCAGCATCACAGGTTGTAACACCCCCCACAAAAACCCCCACAACTAATAGTGTTCAACATTACATCCTATATAGGACAGGCCCTGAAAAGAGTATCAAGCAACCACAGTGTTTGCAACCCTTTACAATGAAACATCTCCAAGCCAATGGCATGCAAAAACAAAGAAGGAAACTTGTCGATTACCACAACAAGCTCCTGCTAAATCTTGGAACACAAATATTCCAACTTCCCACATAACCTAGTCAGTGCCACAGAATGTTTCTCCAATTCTGGTTTACCCATCACAGACTGGAAACACTGAGGCAAGACAGAATCATCTTTCTGAGCAAAAATGAGGTTCTCACAATTCAAAGTTATTCATTCATTTATTTGTCTATTATTTAACATCACTTTTGACACCAATTTATATTCGTGACAGACACAAGGTTATGTTGAAACTAGTCATACATACTCACACTCACCAGCCCAATTTAGCATAATCAATTAACCTAATTCATGTCTTTGGACTGTGGGAGAAAACCAAAGCACCCGTTGAAAACCCACGCAGACACGGGAGCAGACGCAAACTACACACAGGTGGAGTCTGAAGTCGGGACCAAAGCGAGGACAATGGAGCTGTGAGGCATCCGCAATAACTGCTGTGCCACCATTCCACTCCACAATTTAAAAAAAAGGTAGGATTCACCATATCATTCAGGGTACATTCTTTATCCTTAACAAGTTTTCTTTACACTGAGTCATCTGCAAACAAAAAGGAATTAAAAAGATTGACCACTTACCTGACTTTCTTTTGAGCACGTCATCACACAATCAGGGAACAGAGCCTTTTACTGCTGCTGTAAAGAATTGTCACTACTAGCAATGGGACCTGTGACAACCTCAGGTAGAATGCACTAGCAGAAAACTAATAGAGAACTTCCTACCTGTTAGGTAGTTCCCCCAAATCACAGAAACACAACTGACTGGTAACAGGGATTATTACAAAGCCAGACAACCCTTTATTTTGCAAATACACATTATGCAGAGGCATGACTCCAAGTGCCATATCCTGAATGCACATGTCACTGCCACCATAAAAACTGTCTGAAAACGGTAGAACAGAATAAATGACTCACAAAATCAGAACAGGTTGTCTCACACCATATGCACTTGGAGACACAAAGCCAGTAATGACAAATATCATTCTCAATATCAATATCGATTTGCAGCGGTGATCAGTCAGTCAAACAACTCATAGCATTTACCTGTTTAACAGAAAGTTAGCTTGAGGCAGAATGGGAGCATGGAAATCAGAAGCATTAGTGACAGCTTTCCACGCAGTGCATGGGGACAGCTCCCACCAAGACAATATAAACATAGTCTTGTGTGTTAACAAATACTTGGTAAGCCTCAGCAACACATTCAAATGTGCAGAGGTACCAAGTCTATACTGTGATAACAGTGTCCAAGTGTACAGGCCAGTTAATATCCAACAATACCCATCACCATGCATAAATACTGCCCTTCCTATGCACTTCCTTGTCTGGACCTTTCACTCCTCTGTTGATTCCAGGGGAGTCTTTTCTAGGTCCTGGCAATCACACATTCCTACAATTCATGGTGCCCGTTCCATTCATGAATCCAATCTCGGCTGCCACCAATGGCCCCTGACCTCCCTGTCGTTGCCCAGAAATCCCCTGGGGCTCATTCGAGCCCTGCTTCATCATCTAAGGCTCCTGTAGGCCCTGCTTCCTTTACTGAGGCCCTAGTGGGCTCTGTTACATCAATATGTATGTCACTGAGTCCACATGTGGCTGGTGAGCCACATCATCATGCATAGCTCTCCTCTGTCCCTTTGCCCTTCCACAGTAAGTACCTAAAAATACTCCCCTTCCTCTGCACTTCCTTGTCTGGCCTTTTTACTGCTCTGGTGATTCTTGGCTACCGGTTGTTTCCCTGCTCCTAGCCTGGTTTGTATTATCTAGTTCTTATTACTTGTTTGCATTACTTGTATGCATCTTGGTCTAGTTAGCATCCCTGTTTGTATTACCACTGTTGATTATCATTAGCACTTAGTTTATGCACTTTTTGTATTAGCTTTTGGAATCAGCCACTGCACTGTCAACTTGTTGGGTATTGTAGCATTGTTTGTATTAGCATTGTTTGTCTGGGATAGTATTGAATATGTGCACTAGAATTGTCTGGACTTGTTAATGCTATCTGTTTGTATTAAGAATGGCTTGGATTGTTCCCTTTGTCAGTGTGTAGGAGTATTACCTGGTCCTGTCAACACTGTGTTTGAGTTTTAGCATTGTTTGGTTTTGCTATCATTGTCTTTTAAGGTTAGCTAAGTCTCTAGTGTTACCATTAGCTGTCGACGTGTGTCTGAACATTGTTTAAAATATGCACACTTGCATCTACATCTGTCTCCCTGTCCCTGATGTACCTAGAATGTGACGGTTGAAATTAAATTATTTGTTTTATTGAGTTATATGGGGGGGCCCTCAGGTGGCAGACCGGAGGCCTGTTTTCAAGTCTCGGTGGTGCCTCCAGCCTAGCCGGGAAACACACAGGCACAACTGATCGTGCCTGAGGTAGGGAAAATCTGACAGGGATTGTCAGTCTGTTGATCGTTGTTACTTAAGTAATGCACAGGGCCCTTTAAGGTTTACACTGGAAAACATAACATCTTGATCAAATTGAAAAGAGGTACAGCACATCAGTTCAAATTCATATTAGGTCTGACCCAGCAATCACATTTTAATCTTGTTAATCAGCATTTTGACTACAAGTCTAAATGCATGATGCAGCCCATACAGAGCAAAGATGAAATAAAGAAGAGGGGTAAATGGGTTCAAAGTGTCTCCAAGTGTCTTCATTCTACCCCATGACAATGTTCTAAACAAAACAACCACATTTGAGGTACAGTATATATACAGTATGTGTTTTAATGAAGTTGCTTTTCCTAGTAAGCAGTTAGGAGTGTCTTCACTTCATCTATTAAGATGTACCCGGGTGTGTCTGCTCCATTAGACAAGCAGTGCTGACTAAACCAGAGTGGCTGTTCTGATGAGCAAGGAAGTTATTAGTGCAGTAAAAAATGAAAGAGAGGATGGTGGGCCATTTCACCAGGTCAGAGTTTTTAATGAAGAGTTCTCAATGACACCTTCACCTCAGGCTAAAGCCTGGGACAAGATGAAAAAGGGAGATAAAGAAAATGAGAGTAGCTTCGCAAAGTTGATTTATAGGTAGCCTAATGCAGCAATTCTTTACTTTGAGTGCACCAAACATCATGAACTCATGAAGTAATGCCTTAGTAATGCTTAACATTCATGTTCTGCCTTAATTACAACATGAATTAATATATTGCTCCTCCATTAACGCATGGATTAGACGTTCTCACTTCATGCTTATTCATGACGATTCATGATGTATTATGTGTATGAATTAATGATTACTCACTTATGAAATACTGCATGATTTAATGATATCTAATTTACCCTTAGGAAAGTGTTACCGGTAAAAGAAATTAGGATAAAATCACCATGCCAGTGAAGGTGGAGCAAGGTAAAGGAAGGAAAACACCTAAAACAGCTGCCACATTTTACAGTCCAGCTCAAACCACCATTATAGCCCATACTCAATAACAATTAACATACAGTGGTGCTTGAAAGTTTGTGAACCCTTTACAATTTTCAATATTTCTGCATAAATATGAGCAAAAACATAATCAGATTTTCACACAAGTCCTAAAAGTAGATAAAGAAGACTCATTTAAACAAATGACACAAAAATATTATACTTGTTCATTTATTTATTGAAGAAAATGATCAAATATTTCATATTAGTGAGTGGCAAAAGTATGTGAACCTTTGCTTTGAGTATCTGCTCTGCCACCTTGAGCAGCGATAACTGCAACTAAGCATTTCCTGTAACTGTTGATCAGTCCTGCACACCGGCTTGGAGGAATTTTAGCCCATTCCTCCGTACAGAACAGCTTCAACTCTGGGATGTTGGTGGGTTTCCTCACATTAACTGCTCGCTTCAGATCCTTCCACAGCATTTCGATTGGATTAAGGTCAGGACTTTGACTTGGCCATTCCAAAACATTAACTTTATTCTTCTTTAACCATTCTTTAGTAGAATGACTTGTGTGTTTAGGATCATTGTCTTGCTGCATACCCACCTTCTCTTCAGATTCAGTTCATGGACAGATGTCCTGACATTTTCCTTTAGAATTCTCTGATATAATTCAGAATTCATTGTTTCTATCAATGATGGCAGGCCGTCCTGACCCAGATGCAGCAAAACAGGCCCAAACCATCATACTACCACCACCCTTTTTCACATATGGGATAAGGTTCTTATGCTGGAATGCAAGGTTTCCTTTCTCCAAACATAACACTTTTTCTTTTAAACAAAAGGTTCTATTTTGGTCTCATCCGATCACAAAACATTCTTCCAATAGCCTTCTGGCTTGCATTGTGGCTTTCTCATTGCAACCCTGCCATGCACTCCATTGTTGTTCAGTGTTCTTCTGATGGCGGACTCATGAGAGAGGCCCATTCAGCTGTTTAAGAAGTTTACCCTGGGGCCTTTGTGACCATCGCCCAACTATCACACGCCTTGCTCTTGGAGTGATCTTTGTTGGTCGACCACTCCTGGGGAGGGTACAATGGTCTTGAATTTCCTCCATTTGTACACAATTTGTCTGACTGAATTGGTGGTACATACAGATTTATATCCTTATAAATTTATATTGACGTGTTGATATGGCAAATCCCAAGTTGCATAACACAATATCTAGGTAGCATAATGAGCAATTTCACACAGAGTGTATATGAACTGTCATGGTTATTGTGGGTAAATGATGCATACCTGGTATGAGCCATTCTACCAGATGGGTGCTGTTTTCCCTCTTCCCAGTAACATTACTTGTATGGATAACTACAATAATTAACTGTAAAAACCTTTTACTATTAAGCAAAGTTCCCTACACAGTTATGCAACTGCAAATTTAAGGTATATAATTACCCTAGGTAGGTATAAGAGAGGGGTGCCCCCCACGATACAGACATTTCATGATACGACACATACTGCTGTTTTTGCTCACGATATATTTTTCGATGCAAAATAAAGAAAGAAATTTGATTTGAATTCCCTTTTTAATGTAGAGGTCAAAGAGGCCAATTCAACTTCCTGCTTAATGTATTCGATTCACAGCTCGTATAATATATCATATCAAAACCCTGTATTAAAAAAAATAGAATATTACTATGTGTAGCATGACACCCCTAGTATACGGTAAAACAAACTACCTAGAACACTGAATATTTTTTGCATTGTTGACACTCCATATCCAAAATATGCCTTAAATATTTTTCATAAGAAGTCCATATTTAACTTTAAAATACATATTTTAGTCATGTCCCCAGGTTTTCAGTCAGTCCTGTTGCAGTAACATATTCCCACTTCTGAAAATGATGGAACATACCACAAGTCACAAAATATTCAATAGTAAGCTGTATCATCTGGATCTTCTTAAGACCATGGGAAAACCAAAAGTAAGTTCTCTCTCTCCATTTCCTGTATATTTGATGATATTGTAATTATAGCTGAGATGGTCAATCTCAACTTACTATCCTGTTACCTACATTATTTTAGATGTTATTTGTTTATTGTAATAATACACATTTTTGGTATATCATTAGACTGTAAAGCTATTAGTATGGAAACTGTGTGGTTACAGTTTATGTATTTGCTATGTAAATACATCTGCTGATGCCTAAGGACACATCATCAGTGATGTTCCTGGAGTCATTGGGTGTTTCGGGTCTTTCAACATCATACACCCTCCTCCAGGTGACCCAACTTGATCAGACCCCCACTTGTGTCCAGATGGCTAACTAGCTACCACGTCTCCATGGTTCTCCTCTCTTGAGCCACAACCATCTTGAGGCCCTCTCTGCTGTAATAATATTGCGGATGGCTTTCCTCTTTCGCTGACCCACGATGGCTACATTACTTAAGGCTCTGGCCAAGGTACGGGCTGCAAAACCCCTAAATCCACTGGGAGGCATCTCACTCTCCATCAAGCCTGCTGACAGTCGCTGACCAGCCCCGGATACTTTCAGAGCTTCTTCTCAAACACTTCTTCCAAGCGGTCCTCCCATGGGACTGTCAGCTCCAGTAGCACAACTTGATTGGTAGACTCAGACAAAAGGACAATGTCCGGTCGAAGGAAGGTGACTGCAATATGGCTGGGAAACTTCAGCTGCCGTTCGAGGTCCACCAACAGTTGCCACTCTCTAGCAGAGATCAGGATGCCTGCCGGTGATCTCTTATCCCGGCTTGCCTGCTCCCCAGCTCTGACAAAGGCAATAATTTCCTTAGAGAGACGAAACAGTTTTGCCCACACAAGTCCAGCACTGATTGCTTCAGCAGCGGTTTTTAGGACTTGGTCGTGCCTCCAACTATATCGACATTCTCCAAGTGCTATATTGCAGCCGCTGAGCATGTGCCCCAGGGTACGTTTCTTCGGACACAATGGACATGCTGGTCTTTCTGCTAAGCCCCATGTGTACAGATTAGATGGACTTGGAAGCACATCATATACTGCTTGAATGAGGAACTTAATGCTGTGAGGCTCGGCTTTCCAAATTTCAGCCCAGGCCAATTTTCTCTCAACCGTGGTCTCCCATCTTGTCCAAGCCCCTTGTTGCCTCATCCTCACTGCCCTGCATGATCCCATCTCCTCCACATCTACTCCCACCTCTTCTTGAACAAGGTGCCACCTCTCCTTAACTCTGATGTTCAATTGGGGAGTTGGAAATGATCCTAATCCGCATTGACCTCTTGTGACCACTCCCACCAAGCTCTTATGGCGCAGCCTTGCCTCAGCCTCTTGTACAGCCTCTTCTGCCCTCCACTTCCGGCCCGTCCTCACTTGGACTCCACATTGGCAACTTTAGGATCACTAGATTCCCTGTACTGCACCACTTCTCTAGTTCTTGTAACCTTGAATTCCTCTTCCAAGGATTTAAAGGGCAGCTGTAACTTATTATTGCGATTATTGCGCCCATAAAGTGCGATGCTAGTCAGGCTCTTTGGTAACCCAAGCCATCTCCGGAGGTAGTTGCTCACTTTCCTTTCTAAGGTCTCAACTGTAGAGATTGGGACAGCATAGACAAGGAGTGGCCACAGGATTCTTGGAAGGATGCCATGCTGATAAATTCAGGCTTTGAACTTCCCCGGTAGACCAGACTTGTCCAGATTTCAGCCAGCCATCCAACTCAGCACACGTTGACTGAATAGGTGTTGTATCTCTCAGGGAGCTGTCAAACACCTTGCCCAAACTCTTGACTGGCTTCTCTGTGATTGTTGGGATGGCTGTACCTGCAATGCTGAACCGGAACCTGTTCTCCACCCTTCCTTTCCTCAGCACCATCGATCTTGATTTGGCTGGTTTAAACCGCATCCAGGCCCACTCCATCCGCTTCTCCAGTCCTTTCAGAATTCACCGACAGCCAGGAACTGATTCTGTCATGAATATAAGATCGTCCATGAATGCCCCAATAGGTGGCTGCTGTTGTCCAGAATTTGTTCGAGGCCCTCTGCACTCTTTCTCAGCAGACTTAATAAGCAGATTCATGGCCAGAGAGAACAGTATCACAGAGATTGTTCAGCCTGTAATGATGCCGACCTCTAAATGATGCCGACCTGTAATTGATCCTGAAGCAACTCTCATGCTGAAATTGTTGTAATAATCAGAGATGAGGTCTGTTGGGAACATGATGTTTTATCACAGTAAGCTGGAGTAACTTATGTGGAATAGAGCCATATGCATTTGCCAAGTCAAGCCATAACACTGCCAGTTTGCCTTTGTTCTCTCTGGCCTCCCGAATTAGCTGTGCCACCACGCCGGTATGCTTCACACAGCCTGGCATTCCTGGAATGCCACCCTTCTGAACTGATGTGTCCATATAAGTGTTTTTTACCAGGTAGGTGCACAGTCTCTTGGAAATGGCACTGAAGAAAATCTTTGCTTCAATGCACAGCAAAGAGATGATGTGGAACTGCTCTAGCTGGAGAGAGTTCTCCTCCTTTGGGACCCATACCCCCTCAGCCACTCGCCATTGGTCTGGAATCATCCCTTTTATCCAGAAGACTAGCAGGATCTTCCACAGACGCAGTAGGAGTTTGGGACAGTGCTTGTACACTTTATATGAAGTGTCACTTGGTCCTGGAGCAGAACTCACCCTAGCTTTATGGATGATCTCTCAAACTTCCTTCAACTGCAACTCCGTCATGTCGAACTGCACTTCCGGTTCTGGGGGATTAATAAGAATGTTACTCTCTTCAACTCCAGCTGTCTTCCCGGAATCATTATACATCTGCATGAGATGTTGGTCAATTTCATCCTGTGAGGAGGCAAGCTTTCCTCTGGTGCTTCTGCCCAGCAGAACTTTAGTGAACTTGAATGGGTTTGGCGAAAAAGGGCAGCTTGTTTGCGTGTCCTCTCGCGTCACCACTCTGATTGCCACCCGGTGGAGAATCCTGATCTTGTTCAGTAAGATACGCATTAACTGGGGCTAGGTCAATACGTTCCTCTTCTCCTGCCCTCCTTATACTTTTTTTTGTGGGGGGGGGGTTTTTTTTTTTTTTTTGGTTGGGGGGGGGGGGGGTCTGCGACGTCATTGCTTCATCCTTCCTGATGTTATGAACTCTTCACCGCTCTCGGGTTGTTTTGAATAATATGTATTAATAGTAGTCATGGGCTTGAAGTTTCGGTCAGCCTCTCCCTTCGCCACAGCCTCCAGAATGTTGTCGACATCATCATCAAAAAACTGCTTTCACTGTGAAACTCATGTTAGCTTTGCAGGCCATGTAATCGTCTGACTTGGTGCTTGGGGGATTAGTCGATAGCACTTGGAGGTTCCGGGCACTATGGGTGACTCCTGTGCCAGGCTCCTCCCTGCGTCTCACCAGGTTTAACAACTGTGCGATGTGTTACTCCTATTCCTGGCAAACACTTCATCTTTGCTTGGTGGATTTTCAAGCCATGCATTTGCAGTCTTTACCACATATACACTGCTTGCTCATGGTCGTTTGTCCATTTCCTGGGTCTGTTACTATTATGTCCACCTGACTGGGGTGCTCACCCCCCCTCGGACACCCCTGGAGGTATTCTTCCATCGGATTCATCGTGTAATTCATATTTAATGGGTAATTTATTCAAACAGTAACAGGACTGAGCAACAGTGATAGGAGAAACCATGTAAGAATAAAATAAAGTTGCATGAGATTGACCAATTTTCATTATGAATGTGTTGTTAGATTCAGTGTTAAGAAACTATAGAAAATTAAGTTGAATTTTTAAGAGTTACAACAAGCAAATGGATCTCAATTGCAACCCAATCAGCTTTTGTACTAATTTTGGGAGCTGTCTGAACATGACTTGACCTAACCGTTTCTTGGGGCCAAGGAATAATATGGCATAAAACATAATATTAAGATTGTCTTTGAGATGTCTGTTTGCGCTGTATATTTTTTGTGAGTGTGTTCCTGTCACTGTGAACACTCATTTGCCTCTAACTGTCACTGTTACAAGTGAAAAATATATGAAATTTTCTAACTTGTTATTTTGCTGGTCATTACAAGAAAAGTGTCATTCTTGTTTTTTAAACTTTCTTAAAAAATGTTTAAATACTTGCTTTTGGTTACTAAGGTCAGAGCTAGGTTTAGGTGTAGGTGTAGCATTAATAAGCTACAGTAATTATGTCAACGGAAAGTTTCCAAAACATATGTTCTCTCTCTCTCTTTGTTTGTGTGTGTGTGAGAGAGAGGTAGAGAATAGCCTCTCCGTACAGTTCACAGAGAAGAATGAGTCATCAAACCTTGTGGAGACACATAAGGACAGGTCCAGAGGCAACTGGCAATGAAACAGCACATGCTGGTGATGCTGACTATAACAGGACACATAGTAGACACATAATCAGTATGTAGACTGTAATGGTGGTGCTCTGCTATCTAACCTCTTAAATATCTAGGCTAATGAAAAACTGCAGGAAGTATCATGAGTACAGTAGAGTATAGCTAGAGGAAAATACTAATCAATATCAATTATCAAAATAATCAAAAGCATATTATGTACTGTATATTATATTATTATATTATTATAAACAGACACCGCCCTCACTGGGCGATATGGTATAAATATATCATAATATTTAAAGACATTTTCAGATTACACAATTTTTATCACGACATACGTGATCACAGACATTCTTAAAAACTCATATTCAAATACATCCCATACTTAGTAAAGTAATTTTTATTTAAATTATGCTGCACTTCAGCTAATTGCACATTTCATAATGAAACATGCAGTGGGTCAGTGTTCTTGAAGCGCTGTCAATATCCTCAATATGCTCAGAAAAGCAAATTGTCTATCACAATAACAAAATTTCAACAAAACAATATCAACAAAAGAATGGAAAGGACTATACAAGCAAGCAGAAAAGAGTGTTTTTATTATGGTTTCTTGCCAGTCACATGACAGAAACGTAATCAACATGCCCACTGTGAATTCTCTGGAACATTAACTGCTCTATTCACACATGGGTTCACTTGGACATTACCCAAACTTTGTACTAGGGGCCTGGCAGGATAAGTCCAGCTAATGTCCAGTACAAATGTTTCAGACATTTGCATTCACACAGAAAAGTTCTGGGTTGCAGAGCATGTGTGAAAGGGGCTTTGGATTATTTATTTATTCTATTACTGAAATATATAATCGGTCACTGGGTAATAAACAATGTTCAAGAGTCAAAACTAGCGTATAATGTGCTATGGCAAAAACAAACCCTACAATTTTTATCTACACTACTTTTAGGAATAGTTGATAACTCGAGTACATCATCCTTGTAGCCCTGGTGTGCAACTGCTGGAGTTCCACGGCTACACGTTCCCTTTTGGGCTCCGAGATGGGTAGGAAGCAAGGAAGATGAATCTTTAGAATGCTAACTATGGATACTAACCCTAAAAAATGGACACTGACTTAGGGTCATCTAATGGTAATCTGTTAATCTTTATGTATGATAATTGGCAAAGTTTTATTTTAATGGAATCCACAAACCCAGACCTTCCCCTCACTAAACTATCTCCTTTTGTGATACAAAAGGTTATAGCTAGAATAGCGGGTATGGTTAAAGACAAAGAAAAAGTTACGTTCAGGGCAAATATTGATTGAATGAGCTAAAATAAAGCATGCAGATAATCTCCTAAGTGTGAAATCCTTTGTAGGAACAGAGGTAAAGACTTTCCCACACCAAACCCTTAACAGTAGTAGAGGTGTCATTACATGTCAGGAATTAGAGGATTTGGAGGAGGAAGAAACTAAGGAAGAACTGGCGGCCAAAAGAATGTCAAAAGAATCATAATTAAGAGGAATGGGAACCAAATCAAAACCACCACATGTATCCTCTCCTTTAGCAAGCCTTCTCACCAAACCAAGATGGCCATTGGGTATCTAAACGTAGATGTCGGTTTATACATCCCCAATGTAATCTGATGCTACAAATGCCAATGGTATAGCCATAGGACGAACGTATGCAAAGACAAAGCTCACTGTTGCAACTGTGAGGAGAAAGAACATGAAATGCCATACCCAAAAAGTCCATGCAGTAGAAACTGTGGTGGCCCACATCCCGTTTATGACAAAGGCTGCACCGTTTGAATTTGACAGAAAGAAATACAAAGACAAAAGCACAAGAAGAAAATAAATTACATGGAGGCTAGAAAAGCAACACTGGATAATGGAAGTATTCAGTTCCCAAAGACCTTTGCAGCAGTGGTTAAAACGACACAGACTAAAGCAAGCCAGACAGATCTGACGTGTATACAAGGCGATAAGCCCCAAGTGATAGTGATAGCAAAAGATCCCAGACAAGTGAAAGCAAAGAGTGCCGGCACACAATCCCCCCTCAACCCTTCATCACCAACGCAAGTGACACCGGAACCACGAAAGACTACAGATAACGCAGACAACAATAAACAGATTGAAAGAAAGAAAGAGACCGAGTGCTACAACAAAGACCCATGCAGATGCCCGAATAGCTGAAAACTGATATTGAAGATATTGAAATGGCAGAAGAAGGACACCGAAGAAATAGAAGTGTATCACTGAAGAACAAAAGTAAACTAAAACCACCTAGTTCAAAAAACAATGACAAAAATAATACAGTGGAACAGCCGAGCTCCAGAATATAGCCGCCATCCTAGATCCTGTGGTAGTATGCCACTAATAGACTCTTCTCCCACCTAATACAGTGATTACTCTCAAGCAATACGTTACCTACCATAACCATGGACCAAATATAGCAAGACCATCGGTTGGAACAATGATCCTGGTTAAAAACAATATATATATATATATATATATATATATATATATATATATATATATATACACACACACACTGCAGAACACGGCTATTAGAATCTCAAACATCATCCCACCCAACTGTACCCCCACAGTGGCTGAATATGTAAAGCTCATTGACCAACTACCTACTCCATATCGCTTGGTGAGAGATTTTAACAGCCATAACCCCCTGTGGAGCAGAAATGACATGAAGAGGCAAGTGAAAGTCCTCACTAAAGATAACCAGAGCCAAGGCCCATAGGATCATTCTTGTATCAACCAATACAAGAATGCCAAAAAATCTGGAGGGTAATAAAACGTATCGAAAACAAGGAAGACCAATCGAATATATTTCAATAAATCAGAAAACCATATAGCTACTAGCCCCCCCTTGTCTGTTTTCTTATCCTCTTTTCTTCCTTTATCCCGCTTGTTCTTCCCCCTTATTTTCACGATCTATCTTCCTCGCACTGCCCCTCTCCCTCCTTACCCTCTCCCTTCTTCCTTTTTCTTTGTCTTTCTCCTTTCTTATCCTACCCCCTCTCTCTTTCTGAGATTTTAACAGCCATAACCCCCTGTGGAGCAGAAATGACATGAAGAGGCAAGTGAAAGTCCTCACTAAAGATAACCAGAGCCAAGGCCCATAGGATCATTCTTGTATCAACCAATACAAGAATGCCAAAAAATCTGGAGGGTAATAAAACGTATCGAAAACAAGGAAGACCAATCGAATATATTTCAATAAATCAGAAAACCATATAGCTACCACAGAGAAGGAGACAGCCAAAAAGCTAGCAGAAGCCTTCCAGAAAACCTCTTCAAACTCAAACTATACATCAGAATTTCAAAACATCTGAAAACGGGAAAATAGAGTAGATCTTAACTTCTCCTCAGCCAATATGGAACCATGTAACAAACCTCTCACAGCAGAGGAACTTGACAAAGCAATAACCAATGCACAACACACTGCTATGGGTCCGGATCATATCCATTACCAAATGATCAAACACCTCCCGCAAACTTCAAAAACCCTGCTGTTAAGCCTATTCAATAAAGTATAGAACATCTGGGAAAGTCCCAACCGCCTGGACAGAGGCGACAGTCACCCTGATACCCAAACCCAGAAAAGACCAGTTGTCTAAGCAAGAACTTTCAACCAATATTCAACCATAGGCTAACAAGGCAACTAGAAAGCAATCAAATAAGTGAAAACCAGAGTGGTTTCAGAGAGAACAGAGGCACGATAGACAACCATTGCCATGTTACCAACGGACATCAAGCTACCAGCTGCAGACACCGAACCAGCAATTCAATCCTAAATTAAAAATCTGTGGGAAAGTAAAAAAAAATTAAAACTACAGAAGATAAACCCCATCATAAACACTAATATAAGAATACATTTCCGTAACAGAACTGATGAAAACAACTTGGACGAGATGTTGAATAGGCCACTATAAACGGACCCACCAACACCTCTTAAAGGGAGAACCCCCACTAATCTGTGACAGTTGTTCCACTGAAATAACAATAAAACATATCATTTCAGAATGTAGAAAATACAGAGCGGTTATAAGCAAACTAAAAATGCCACAAGACATAAACCATGTGCTAAATGTTAAAAATGCCCATAAAACCCCGAGCTTCCTTGACGATATGGGAATTAAATCCCAGCTGTGACTTTTCTATAGATAAACGAGTACCACACTAAACCCTCTGCCAATGAGTAAAGCCGAATGGTGTTTAAAATTTAAACAAAACAAACAAACAAACACAACAAACCATAATTACAAAAACTTTATGCTGAAAAGTTACTGTAAAGTTGTATTTATTACTATATGCCACAGTAATTTAAAATTTGCTATTTGCAGATTATAGAATCTAAAAATCTAAAAAAACAGGCCAGGCATAATTTATGACAGGGTACCGTATTTTTCGGACCATAAGGCGCACTTAAAATCCTTTAATTTTCTCAAAAATTGACAGTGCGCCTTTAAATGCGGTGCGTCTAATGTATGAATTAATTCTGGTTGAGCCTTCTGACCTAGAACCGATTGTAGATGGTACACGGCGCTCATAAATCTGTCAAAATGTTTTAGCACGGTCTTGGTAGGTTACGAAGCTCACGGCCACTGTAGTCAGGAAACATCGCGGAGTAATACGGTATGTGCTTCACCATTAGGGTGTGTGCATTCATTCATTTCTTTTCGAAGCGGATTTCAAACTCAACGCTATCAGTCACGCAGTACAACATGGACATAGAGCAGCTGCAAGAGAATTCAACATTAACGAATCAATGATACGGAAGTGGAGGAAGCAAGAAGACGCCCTGTGCCAGGTAAAGACCAATCTGAGCTTCCGAGGGAACTTAAGAGTTTTGTTTCATTTCATGCGTCTTATAACCCGGTGCGCTTTATGTATGAAAATATACCCCGTTAGCAGCCGATCGTTGATATTGCGTCTTATAATCCGGTGCGCTTTATGTATGGCAAATACGGTATACGTTCTGTCTGCCATTCTATTCTCACAGCAGGAAAATTTTATTTATATTACAAATTGTCTAATAAAAGATTAGAATGATAGATATGTTCTCCTGTTAGCTTCATAGAAAGACAGGAGATGATAGAGAAAATGGTAACTGATCTGTAGGCAGTTGTAAGACAGTGTGGGGAGTGCTTCTTTCAGAAACACAGCACTGTAAATTCTACTTTTGAAACATCTATGTCTGCTTGTTGAAGGGAGGGATTACATGAAATAGCTTTGAAATGAGGCACTGGTCTCAGGGAACAAGAGCTATGAAACGGAGGTGAAATATAGGAGGGTCTATTTCTGGGCTGTATCTCTGGCAGGTACTGTATCAGTCAGTGGCCATTCAAGGCCACTCTGTGTGTGTGTGTGTGTGTGTGTGTGTGTGTGTGTGTGTGTGTGTGTGTGTAGACTTTTATTGGTGACTTACAAGTGACAGCCCATTCAATGTTACAGTGACTAGTGACATTCTTCTCCCTTACTTTCTTATCTGTCCTAGATTCTCTCTTCACTCTTTGCTCTATGGCGATTCTTGCTCTTTTATATCCCTCTTCAGATGGACTATTCTTGCTGTCTCTCTTTTGTTAGCATTCCTATCTTTCCTCTTGTTACATTTACCTGCTCTCTCCTGTGCTCTCTCCCCCTCTCGTGCTCTTACTCTCAAAGGGAACAGTAGTAATCGCAATTAGGTCAGACTCAGACATGAGCCTATTTTAAGGTTCTCCTCCTTAGCAGGAATAAAAGGGCCTAAATATCTGCCCTAAGATCAAAGCCTCAAATAAGTGCAGGTCTAGTCGGCAGAAAAATGAACTGTGCTTTGAGACACTGCATTTAAAAAGCAGGTATCCTAATCAAATTACAAAGATATCCTGTTATAAACTATCATTGTTTTTCACACATACTGTAAGTATTGCAAAAACAACACTAGCCTGCAACACCTTTGTGAAACTGGATTTTTCAGATTTTGGTTCGTATTTTAATTATGATGTATAATCAGATCAGTTAATGAGAGCTATCTAGAGGTCAGGAGAGAAGACAACACTAGTCTGCATCAGCATATTCACCAAGGGCAGCAGTTTCTAGTATGTGGAATCTGTGCAAGCCTGTGAGGCTGCTAACTCATCATTCAGCACATTGTAAATGATAAAATATGCATGCAACTTCAGTAACTGCTTAATCTTCATCAGGGTCACAGTGGATCCAAAGTCTAAGCCTAACAGAAAAAAACTCAGAGTAGCCCAGCTATCTGCATGTTTTCACCTCAAAGCATACCACAGTATACAGAGGACACCCAGACAGCCATGGATAGAACATGTGAGCTCAGGGTTAAACCTTGGACATAATAATGGACATTAATGGTTCCAAAAGTTCCATTAAGTTCATACGTAATGTAAATACTAGTGATAGACCGATTAATCGGTCGGTCAATTAATGCCATTTTGACATAATCGGCATCAGTTGATATAAGCACTTAGAGTGGGGCAAAAAAGTATTTAGTCAGCCACTGATTGTGCAAGTTCTCCTACTTAGAAAGATGAGAGAGGTCTATAATTCTCATCATAGGTACACTTCAACTATGACAGACAAAATCCAGGAAATCACGTTGCAGGATTTTTAAAGAATTTAATTGTAAATTATGGTTTAAAATAAGTATTTGGTCACCCACAAACCAGCAAGATTTCTGGCTCTCACAGACCTGTAACATCTTCAAAAAGCTCTTCTGTCCTCCACTCATCACCTGTATCAATGACACCTGTTTGACCTTGTTATCTGTAAAAAAGACACCTGTCCACAGCCTCAAACAATCAGACTCCAAACTCAACCATGGCCAAGACCAAAGAGCTGTCAAATGACACCAGGAAGAAAATTGTAGACCTGCAGCAGGCTGGGAAGAGTGAATCTACAATAGGCAAGCAGGTTGGTGTAAATAAATCAACTGTGGGAGCAACTGTAACAAAATGGAAGACATACAAGACCACTGACAATCTCCCTCGATCTTAGGCCCCACGCAAGATCTTATCCCGTGGGGTCAAAATGATCATGAGAAAGGTGAGCAAAAATCCCTGAGCTACACGGAGGGACATGATGAATGACCTGCAGACAGCTGGGACCAAAGGCTACCATCAGTAACACACTATGCCGAGAAGGACTCAGATATTGCAGTGCCAGGCGTGTCCCCCTGCTTAAGCCAGTACATTGTAGCGTGATCGCTGTTCCTCCCTCTCTTTACCTTCTTCCCCCAAGTCATAAAACTTTACAACATCTTGGAATGCAATGGCCCCTTTTGACAGGATCTTACCCCACCACGTGAAGACCCAACATCTGGACAAGACTCTGGCTTAACAGGCCAGATAAACAACCTTTTTCCTCAAAATAACAAAAGAAGCTTTAGACACGGCCAAGCCCAGATAACCTGTGCATCTCTCCATCATAAAATAAACCAATGTGTGGTTTTAAAAGGAATTCTGACAAGTCCACCCTAGACTCACCCTTCCAAGAGAAATCTCCCCCAATTTCTCCCAAGGAAAGCAAACATGCTTACACCTAGGTTGCGTTTTACGACCTGTCAGCCTGGCGCCAGAAAGACAGCCCTGGATTTATGACACCAAGAAATTATCAAGCTTTTGTTCTGAGACAAACTTTAATAATTGTATTCAACTTTTTCTGGGGACAGATTATCTTCATCGAAACCTTTTAATTACATAACAAATGATATTTGCTTCATGATGAGTCCAAACACGCCCATACGCATCGCACCCCCATTATAAACACACGTATGTGCGTGTACTGATTTGTTATGTATTTCATATCTACTTGGTTAATGTTTAGTATAATGATCTTTTTGTTTTGATACTTAGTGATCCAGTTTGAGTATGATTAGAAATAACAGCTTTTGCCTATGTGTACCGATCGCTGGGGGTTTAATACTGTTCATACTTATAAAGAACCGAAATGAGGTTATTTAGAATGTACTGTTTACTACATCTTGTATCGATCGTATTATGTGTTTAAAGGTATAGTAAATGTATGTGCTGTAGTTAGAATTCTTTAAAGATGTTCTAGTTTATCAATTCAAGGTGCTTTTGATCATCTGAACCTTACAACGAAGTCTGCAACTTTGAGGATTTGTTGGTTATTGTGTGATACTTTGAATCACTTTAGATATGTAGGAATATATTTTAATCCAAGTTAGAACGTCTGTGGCTCATATGGTGAAATAAGACACAACCACGATAGAAGGGCTTTACTGAGGAGTCAGCTTCTCATTGGCTAAGTAAGGGCAACTCCTTATGTCCCGCCTCCAGCCGCTTACGAGCCGGAACATTCAAAAGCAATGCGGGACGACCGCGTGGTGAGCTAGCTTCAAGTCTTGTGTCTTTGTGTTCTTTAAGTCTTTCCTTTGTCTTTTATAGTTGTAGTTTTTCCTTTTTATAGCGCTTTTGATCATTCATTTCACTCAAGTTTTCGCGTTTATTTTAAGTTTCCTGTGTACAGCAGTCTTAAGTAGTTCGGTATCGCTGAACTAGAAGATAGTTAAAAGACCAACCAGACTCTAAGCTCTACTATTCTCACAAAATCCAAGTTTTTCCGAGTTTTTGTTGAAGCTCGTGGTGCTAGAACGTGTTCGACTCCACCTTTGTCTGTCGCCAAGATAGAATCCGAGCGCAAGCCCGCAAGTCGAGGTCAAGGAACCTGATCACCAACAGCTGGGAAAAAGCCAAACCGGAGCGAGGCCCTCAACACATCTGTGGTCCCACGGACCGAAGACACGGACCGGAGGCCTATAGCCAAGATCTTACAGTCCACCAAACAGGAGCATCAGAATCTGAAGATTTTTATCGCTTCCGTTCCATGTGTGACGTCGGACGACAGGCAGAGGCCCGGTTCCGTTCCATCTCCTTCGCGTGAGCCTCCACAAAGCAATCGGCAAGTACCACTGTTGTGGCTGTTCTGGGTCCCTGATTTATCGTACTTTGCGTTTTTAAGCTAAAACCACACTTCAACATAGACTTATTCACGCCCAAGTAATTTTTACCATACGATCCACATTAAACGTTATTAAGGTTACCAGTAGCATTGCAACGTTGGTAATTATTGCGCGACCGATAAGTTACATAGAGTCACCTTGGTTTCTGATTTTATTACTGTAATGTGTACGCTTGCCATTATTCCCTGTTCTCCATACTGTGATATATCCATGTTCATCGTCATTTTATGATTTTAACTCTGTGATACACTCGTTATTACATTAGATAATCTGTTGGTATTGCCTTGTTTGTAGTTAATAAACTTATTTATAAACCCTTTTGAATTTGCCGCCTAGTGTGAGAGTTCATTCATTCAAAGGTCGAGAAATACTTTGAATTCACTATTCAGATCTAGACTGATCAATTGTTGTTGTTTCTTTTTAATGGTTTCCAGATCAGCCAGTGAATTATTTATATTTTAATAATCGATTTTGTGGTGCCCCGTATTTCTTAATTAATTAATATATAATTTAATTAATAATGTTTAATTAAAAATTAATCCAATTAAAGTGTAGTCTTAGTTTGCACAACATTCAGGCCCGTCTGAAGTTTGCAGAGAGCATAGGATGATCCAGGGAAGGAGGACTTGGAGAATATCATGTGGTCAGATGAAAACCAACAAATAGAACATTTTGGCGAAAATGCCTGAGTTGCATCCTAAGAACCACATACATAATGTGAAGCATAGAGGGGGAAAAACATCTGCTTGGGGTGTTTTTCAGCAAACGGACAAGAGAATATCCGTGTTAAGGAAGAATGAAACAGGTCCATGTATCATGCGATTTTAAGGCCAAAACCCCTTCAGTGAGAGCATTGAAGATGGAACGGCTGGGTCTTCAGCATGACAATGATCCCAAACTCACCCACTCGCGGCAAAACAAGGAGTGGCTCCGTAAAAACGCATTTCAAGGTCCTGAGTGGACCTAGCCAGTCTCAGAAGTCAACCCATAGAAACATTTGTGGAGAGAGTTGAAAGTCGTGTTGGACCGCGACAAGCCCCAAAACATCCACTGCTCTGGAAGAGGAGAAGTATTGATTCACACGTTTGTTATTACTTAAATACTAAGTACAATTAAATTCTTTAAAAATCCTACAATGTGATTTCCTGGATTTTTTTCTCATTTTGTCATAGTTGAAGTGTACCTATGATGAAAATTTCAGACCTCTCTCATCTTTCTAAGTAGGAGAACTTGCACAATCAGTGATTGACTAAATACTGTTTTATCCCACTGTAACTGTTGAGTGATTGAGACTAAGGATGTTTAACAAAATGTATGTGTATGTGTGTTTCACCCATAAAACACACTTACAAACAATGTTAGCTACATATTTTTGAAGCTTTTTTTATTTTGTGAAGGACTTTTAATCTTTGTTACTATCTTCTGCTCTCTTTCCAGTCCTCAGAACAGCCGCTTTACATTTACCGTACTTATGCACCAGCTACAACTGCAAATGTGAAACTAAAAATCGTGAATCTGACTGGGGGTGAGAGTAGAGTGGATTTGCTCAATTTATGTGCAGTCATACACTGATTAATGTCAAGGATACATTCTCTGAAATCGCACGTTTTACGATCTGGACATGTCATATCACATTATATAGTTTAATTATAGAAATGCTATATAAGACACTGTAGTGTACCAATACTGACCAAATAGCCAAAATACTGTTGATAATTCTCATACATTGATTTATTCAATATTGACAGTGACTGCCACATACTGATTTTCTGTGTTTTATTCCCCAATTTAAGATGGGTTAACTCATTTTAATGTAAAGCTGCCACAAATAGAAACTAATTCTCAAATCGAAACTAATCCACAACTGTTCCGCAATTCATGGACTGTTCTCGGATTGAGCACAGATCAAGCACACATAATTCATCTGTGTGGTAACACCTGCTTATACCATTCATATACAGGGAGCACAATGCCAGCCAAACATTGTTCAGCATTCAGTCATGCTGATGCCACCTGTGTTTAATAACACTTTCTCTTTAATAAAGCTATTTCTAACAGTATTGTGTCATGCAAACAAACTTTTCTTCATTGACATTACGTGGTGCATACCTGTATTCAAATTTGCCCTGCTATCCTCAAAAATTGTGCCAAAAAGTTAATTCTGGTGTCAGAAAGCATACAAATTGACAAACATTCAATATTTTCTGACAAGAATAGTTAATTTCCCTAAGAAAGGTCTTGGTATCTCTGTCATATTACAGTACTGGGTGAGATCAGTCATCAGGGATCTTGTACAAGCCACGTAACTGGCTAAGATTTTCATGTCTCAGAGGCCTCATGAAGTGAAGATGACTATGCACACATCGGTAAAAATGCACCATACAGCAACCCCCACTGAACAGACTAATAGATTTTACTTTTTAATTTGGTCTTTTTTAGCCAATCAAAATTAGACACAAGGAATCTATAACATTCTAAAATATTTAAGTGTTCCTGTGGTTAACATGAAATGGCTTCCTACATGATAGGTTGTGCACTATGAAGGGTGTAAATCCCACTATTGGGCATTTTAGATTCAGTTCTCTTCTACTTTATCATTTGGTTTAAGGTGGTACCAAGAGCTCAGCTCAGAGTCCCAGAGCCCAGTTTAGAGGTCCCAGAGTCTAGCTCCATCAGAAAATGCAGAAACCAGAAGTGGTTAGATCACAGAAATGCTGTGCATGCAGGAAGACCCAAGAATATTTCTAAACTAGAAAAAAAAACTTCTAAAGCAAGAATAAATGTTTGGATGCTGTGAGTTTTGCAAAAGGTGGTGTTACTAAATCTTATCAGACATGATGCCAGATATTTCTCAAGTATGTTACATTCAGCAACAGTAAATAGTGCATGAGCATTTGTAAAAATAAACCATCTTTATTTTAGGTTTGTTTCCCTGCAGAGGTCTTTTCATGTAGAAAATCACCCAACCATGTAATCTCACCAGGGGTGCAGAAACATTTGCATAAGATTGTATTTGGATGAGTATAGTGTTGGTTGGGGCAAGCATTAATTCTTTTTCTCACAATTAGGTGAATTTGCAACAGCTTGTTAAAATACGCAGAAATCTCACAAACAGGAATTAACTTTCTCTTCTAAATAGAATTCTGGTTACATGAGTGGTTTTGTATTTTCGTGAATGTTCACATAAACATGAACATTTAACACACTCTCTCCATCTAAACACATGAGGGGCTCAGGAAACAAATATCAAGTGTATCTCACTTGTGCTGCACATCATTGTACCTTACAGGCCAAGAGAAGCATGAATCCACACTTGTTACGAAGAGAAAATGGGTTTCTTCTTCTCTGCACTCATGCTCTCCCTCACAGCATGAATGAATCAATGCATCCACCACTAAGCTTCAGCCCTACATACCACACACACACACAGGGTCCCACATTTTACATTCAGTGATGAACTGTGTGCTGTTTATTTTGTGAACCGTTTCTTATTAGGCTTTAAACACAGTACATTCACCAAGTAATTACTATTACAGCTGTGAATGGGGCTATAAATTTAAAGCTGCAGGTGGAGCAGGTGTAAATAATAAAAGTGCTGCACTGGTTGATGAAGACCATTTCAATGTCCACACCACATGAATTCTCTTTGCTGTTTGTGTTTTTGTGAAGGTCTTACCCCATGCTTAAAAGCAAAATCTACTGAAGCACCCACTCACATACTGAGTTAGTCCATATGTCCATATAAGGGTGTCAAATTAGAAGATAAGGAGAAATAAGGAGATGCAAACAAAGTATCTTAATAGAACAGTTACGACATAGACTGTACAAATCTCTGCAACTGTACTGGAGAGCTGAAACACCATTCTAGTACCCAAGTTGGTGCTTTGATACATCAGTAGCAAAATATTAGTAGTGTCCGACAGGACTGAGATCTGGTGACTACAAAGGTCATAGCATAAGATACATTTTTATTTTTAGTAATTAAGGTACTGGGCCATTGACTAGAAGGTTGAGGTATTTGGGGCTATTGAGTCTTTAAGCAAGACTGTATTTGTTGTAGTGACAGTAAGTCCCTCTGAATAAACAGCGTTTGCTAAATGATATTTATGGAAAAATTTGAATGTACAAATGGAGCACGATGAATGTACAGTGGTGCTTTTTAAAGTTGTGAACCCTCAGAATTTTCTATATTTTGCATATAGGACCTAAAACCTCATCAGACCACAAGTCCTAAAAGTAAATAAACAGAACCCAGTTAAACAAATGAGACAAAAATATTATATGCGTAATTTATTTATTGAGGAAATGATCCAAATATTAATATTAGTGAGTGTCAAGTATGTGAACCTGTAGGATTAGCAGTTAATTTGAAGGTCAAACTAGAAGCAGCTGTTTTCAATCAATGGGATTGGCCAATCAGGGGTGAGTGGGCCACCCTGTTTTTATTTAAAGAACAGGGACCTATCAAGTCTGCTCTTTCACAACAGTTTGTGGAAGTGTATCAGCCCAAACAAAGGAGATTTTGAGGACCTCCGAATAAGAGTGCTGATGCTTATCAGGATGGAAAAGGTTACAAACCATCTCTAAAAAAGTTTGAACCCACCAATCCACAGTCAGACAGATTGTGTACAAATGGAGGAAAATTGGAGGCCCATGTTACCCTCCCCAGGAGTGGTTGCTCACAAAGAGCACTCCAAGGAGCAAGGCGTGTAATAGTTGGCGAGGCAAAAAGACACCAGGGTACTCTAAGATAAGTAAGGCCTCTCTACATTGGCTAATGTAATGTTCATGAGTTCATTATGTTTGGGAGAAAGTACACTGCTTCCGCATAGAACCTTAACCCATCTGCTGAAAACATGGTGGTGGTTAGTATCATGGTTTGGCCCTGTTTGCTGCATCTTGGCCAGGACGGCATATTGATGAACAAAGAGTTCTGATTGATATAGAGAATTCTAAAAGGAAAATGTCAGCGACATTGTCCATGAACTGAATCTCAAGAGAAGGTGGGTCATGACAGCAAGAGAAAACGACCTACGCACACATGTCGTTCTACCAAAGAATGGTTAAGACGAATAGTTAATGTTTTGAATTGGCCAAGTCAAAGTCTAACCTTAATCAATCGAAAATGTTGTGGGAAGGACTGAAGCGAGCAGTTAATGTGAGGAAACCCCACCAACATCCCAGGTAGAAGCTGTTCTGTACAGGAGGAATGGGCAAAATCCCTCCAAGCCGGTGCAGGAATGATCACCAGTTACAGAAAGGTTTAGTTGCAGTTATGCGCACAGGGGGTCACAAGCATACTGAAAGCAAAGGTTCATATTACACTTTCAACTCACTAAATGTAAGTAGGATCATTTTCCTCAATAAATAAATGACCAAGTATATATTTGTCTCATTGTATCTGGTTTCTTTACCTGCTTTTACTACTTGTGTGCAAAAGCTATGATGTTTTGGTTCATATTTATGCAGAAAATATAGGAAAATTCTTAAAGGGTTCACAAAACTTTCAAGCACGCTTATTGGGGCATGGTTCCTGAATGAAACCACAACGCATAAGGAAATGAATGTATAACGTCTCCATTCTATTGAGCACAACCACCTCCTTTTTTGAGGTGCTCAGAAAATCTCCTTTTTCCATGCCCACAATTCACTTCCACAACATGAGGAATATCAGACTTTAGAGAAATGATAAGACTCCCTGTTTTTAAAACAAACAGGGCCCACTCCACAAACTGTCATTCATTAATTGAAAACCACCCAGTCTTTAATGTAACCTTCAATTTAATGCCTTATCTTTGTTTTCCCATAACATGTGACACTAAAATTATGAACTTTTTTTATTTTCCTCCATAAATGACCAAGAATTATGTTTTGTTTCATTTTATTATTTTAATAATTTCACTTTTAGGTGAAAACCTTATCATTGTTTGAGGTCATAATTATGCAGAAATACAGAATAGTCTAACGCGTTCACCCAACTTCAAGCACCACTGGTAAGTGCTAAGACGTAATAATCATTTAAAATGATGTTAAAAGTTCTGATTTGAGGACTGATAAGCTAGTAATGTGGGTCCAATCAGCAACCAAAAACTTATAGGGGTCTATAACTGTTCAAACAATAGATCGGTCAGATCAACAAACATCAAATCTTGGGTTGGCACATACCGAGAAAAGAAAATTCTAGTGAATTTGAAGGTCGATTAATTCAGTAATGAAGTGTTGAAATATTGGATTTTTGCATTATAGGCAGCCATGCCAAAATTAGGTTATCTCTTGGGCAATGTCTCGTTTTCTAGGTTTTTCTAAGTACACAAGCCTTCTGCCTACACCTGAAAAGATTATACCTCTTTGTCTTGAACACAATGTTTTCTTTGCACAAAACAAATATTGACATTACTCATAAGAAGACTTGGCATGTGTGTTAGGTAAAGTAGAATCAAATGTTGTTTACAATCGATTTGATCAACATCTTGTGAATGAATTATCACATAGACTTGTAAAATGTAACTTGACACATTTTGGTCAGGATGGGGAGAGAGAGATGGTGTGAAAATTATATCAAGCAAGAATCTAATATCTCTACATCTATGGGGTGAAAGACACATGAAATGTACTCTATAGATGAGTCTGGAGCCACAAGAGCCACAGGTAACAACGCAGAAGCCTCAGGAGCCACAGGCAACTAAGCTGGGCCCACAAAAGCCAGAGACATTGAAGCAGGGTCTGCAGGAGCCACAGTCACCTCATGTATTGTGGCAAGGACAGAGGCAGAAACCACTGGAAGCAGAGGTGGGAGTCACTTTGATTGGCTTCAGACAGGACTCATCACAAGAACTGAGACAGGAATCACAGGAGTTGAAACAGGAACTAGCATAGAAACTGCTGGAGCAACAGGAGTCAATACAAAAGTAAATGGAACCACAGACTGTGACACAGTGGCCTCTGCAGTAGTAGTACACCATGTAAAATATCTCCTGAAATCAACTGTTTAGTTATATTAACTCACGTTTTATGCTGCAAAGCACAAGACACAAAAATAACAAAATACAAACTTTGCAGGAAAAAATTGTAAAAAAAACCTCTGTTTGGTCAAAAAGGGTCCTACAGCATGGCATTGTAACAATAGAATAATCCTATTTGGTGCTATATAGAACCCTTTTCAGAAATATGCTACATAGAATCATTAACAGCACATTCTTCATCAACCTCAAGAACGATGCAAAGAACGCTTTAATCATGAACAAGATTCTTTGAGTGTTCATACAAGTATGTAGCTAGCATATCTGTAATGTTACTGTTAAATTTGTTACTCAATATTGTTATGTATTTTAATTTATTTTGAAAGCTTTGGTACGTGATGCCAGTTCCTCCAAGTACACTATTCAGATTCAAAATAATAACAAAATTGCTTAATTAATGGCTTAGTTCCTCTGTCATTTAATTATCAACAAAACAGTGTGAAAAAAAAAAAATATTTCACCACTTTACTTGAGGCCCACAAACATGAATTCATGAAGAAGTAAGGTTAAGTAATGCTAAATTTTCACAACAACTTTGAGGGCCACGAACATCAAGAACTCGTTATGCAGTAATGTTTAAGTAAAGCAAATTATTTCACCACTTTACTTTGTGGGCAATAAACATGTACTCATGAAGATCAGTAATGCTTAACATTCTTGTTCAACGAGGCACTGGGTGACCTTCAAGTTTTTTACCACAATCTACCTGAAGAATAATGTTAAGACCTGTATAAACACCATGAATAACCTGATGATATCTGTACCTTAATTACTACATGAATGAATATATTGCATGCATGAGACATGCACACTTTTTACATATTCATGGTGACTCATGATGTTTGAATTAATGATTACTCACTCATGAAATACTGCATGAATTAATCATTGGCATTAATCATGCCAATTTTGCTCCTACATACTTTATTAATATATACATACTGCTGACACTGCTGGCACCTGCTCAGTGAGGGAACACATGGTTGTACCAGCTAACATGCTCAAGCTTTACTCAGTCTGGTAGATTTTCCTCATCAATGACCAACACTACTGACATACTCTTTCCCTTAACTCAATTTCTCAAGAAGTACAGGCATTTTGCTTAAATCACTTTAGCCCCTATTAAATTATCTATTATTTAAATGAACCTTCCCACACTTGTGGCTTAACATCTTATTCAAGTACACATGTACATATAATTGCACATTGTTGTTTATCTTATCTCTACAGAAAAATACTACAAACTCTTAGAGTTTTTAAAAGATATACCTCACCTATTAGTGTTTATATTGCTGCACTGACCCTCAAAGGATTCAGAGACAGGGATTCCCTCTCCTTTTCTCTCCTGACTCCTGCCATCATCTGCCATCATGACTCCCACTCTTTCCTGTTCTTCAACCTTTTTTATTTTCTGATATTTAGGGTTTGAAATGTCCTTGCTAGTCCTGCCATCTTAATTATCCTGTTTGTCCTCTTCAATTTCACTTCCTACAAAATAGTCAGTTCCTGCCACTCCTGATTCACACCTCAGTCTTCCAACACTGATAACTCAGTAGTGTCTGCTGCTTCCTCTTCTTCTTCTTCTTAGTTTACTTTGTACTGGTGGTTGGTATTACTGGTGCATTACTGCCACCTACTGTATTTGATTACCATCTGTACAAAGTATTCCCACCGTATCTGTGGATTTACTATCCACGGTTTCAGTAACAAGCGGCTTCAGTTTGACAGTATTAAAAGTCCAGACATAAACAATTCATAAGTGTTAACTTGCATGCCTTTCTTAGTAGTGTGATGAAATCACATCGTGCCACCCTGGATGGGATGTGATTAATATCATTTTCCAGCGTATCCACACCGTGCATGCTACCCACAGCTAGTCATGTGGCAATGGTCTAATCAAAAATACGAATTATATACAGGTATGCACCAGATAGATGAGCAGAGGTGGGAGTTAGAGTTTGTGTGTGTGTAACTACCTTACCAATCATGCCCTCGCTTGCTTGTTAGCTCACGTTTGGACAAGAGACTGTTCTAACTCGGTTGATGTGTTCAGAGCTCTTTTTTTTTGCAAGTTACTCGTGTTTGTTTGGATGATTTTCTGCTACTTATTTGTAACAAGCTGTAAATGGCACTTGTAAGTGTATGTGTCAGTCTTATTGTAAGTTAACTGTTGATCACCAACCCACCAAGCGAGCAGTTAATGTGAGGAAACCCACCAACATCCCAGAGCTGAAGCTGTTCTGTATGGAGGAATGGGCTAAAATTTCTCCAAGCCGGTGTGCAGGACTGATAAACAGTTACAAGAAACGCTTGCAGTTATTGCTGCACATGGTGGTCACACCAGATACTGAAAACAAAGGTTCACATACTTTTGCCATTCACTAATATGTAATATTGGATCATTTTCCCAATAAATAAATGACGAAGTATAATACTTTTGTCTCATTTGTTTAACTGGGGTCTCTCCCTTCAGGTTCTTCCACAACATTTCCATTAGATTAAGGTCAGGACTTTGACTTGGCCATTCCAAAATATTAACTTTATTCTTCTATAATCATTCTTTGGTATTACAACTTGTGTGCTTAGGGCCGTTCTCTTGCTGCATGACCGACCTTCTCTTGAGATTCAGTTCATGGACAGATGTCCTGACATTTACCTTCTGAATTCTGATATAATTCAGAATTCGTTGTTCCATCAATAATGGCAAGGCGACCTGGCCCAGATGCAGCAAAACAGGCCCAAACGATGATACTACCACCACCATGCTTCACAGATGGGATAAGGGTCTTATGCTGGAATGCTCCAAACATAACGTGTTTCTTTTAAACCAAAAAGTTCTATTTTGGTCTCGTCCGTCCACAATACATTTTTCCAATAGCCTTCTGGCTTGTCCACGTGATCTTTAGCAAACTGCAGACGTGCAGCAATGTTCTTTTTGGAGAGCAGTGGCTTTCTCCTTGTAACCCTGCCATGCACACCATTATTGTTCAGTGTTCTACTGATGGTGGACTAATGAACATTAACATTAGCCAATGTGAGAGAGGCCTTCAGTCCTTTGTGACCTCGTCAACTGTTACATGTCTTGCTGTTGGAGTGATCTTTGTTGGTCAACCACAGGTTAAATAAAGCATTTATGAAGTGCTATATATTAGATTTCAAAATACTGAGATATGTATTGTGAATCACGATATAGCCTAAATGTATCACAACATTCTTTAAAGGTCATATTGCCCTGTGTAACGATAATGCAAGTCTTCCAGCTTGCATCCATCTAGTTTAGCTCCCCCTGTCTTCCTACTGTTTTGACCTGCTGTCCTTTCCTATAAATACCCCTCTTCCTGTGCACTTCCTTGTCTGGCTTTGTCACACTGTGGTTCGCCTTGGCTCTGTGTGCTTCTTTCTCCCTTGCCAGTTTGTGTTCTTACCTAGATCTAGTCTGCGTATCTTGGTCTCTGTTTCCTTGTCTTGTTTTCTGTTGCCTTCTGCCTCTTGTTGTATGTTCACGCTTGGTTCTATTGTTAGCCTTATTTGTTTGTTAGCCTGTTAGCTTGTTGTATGTGTTCTCTGTTAGCATTAGCCCTGGTTGTTGTCTTATGAGTTCTTGGATGTTAGTCGTTTCTGCTATCATTCTCAGTTTATGTTTGCTTGGTCTGTTTGTGTCTTTTATCATGTTCACTGTAAATGAACCACGATCACTTGCATATACATCCGCCTCCTTCGTCCTTCCGTTTCCTGAATGTGAAAGTAAGCCAGACCTTAAAAAGTATGTAGCAAGTGTTTCCCGAGCTTAGTAGCATGTGGTCTGATTCCTCTGATGATGAATATACCGAGAATCACCTCAAATGGGAGCACCAGCTTCCCAGCCTTAACCTTGTGTTGCATTGAGGCTGCCAGTCTGGCCATCACTGTTCAGAGCCCGAACTGTGGACTATCCCGCTCTGCCAAGAAGTGCCGCAGGAAATGGTGGACCACACTCGCTAGCTCGATGACAAGCTCTACGTCAGAGCCAACACTCGCTAGCTTGACAGTGGAGCCCACACCTGCTAGCTCGACGCTGGAGCTCACGCTACCTAGCACTATGCCCGCATTGCTGTACACTAGCCACCAGCCTGGGCCACAGCTTGTGTGCCATGTGCTGGATCCCCCTCTCGCTGGCTGTTCTGTCATCTCTCAGATCAAGCTAGATTCGGCAGTCATCTGCCCCAGCTGGCCATGACAGAGACCCAGCGGGCACTTCAGGGGGTTGTTTGACCCCTGGGTACTGCCAGGAGAGCAATGGAATTTGCGGTACAGATTGATGAGGGGTCTTAGGTGGAGAGGCTCATCCGGGAAATACTGGCTGTGCTGAGAGCGGTCAACTCGGCAGTGGACCAGTGACTCACTAGCACTGCATTGTGGGTCGTCTCTCCTCCATTACCTTCTGAGTCCATCATGGCGGCGCCCATCTCAGAAACTGTCCAGAGCACATTGCTCGCCCCAGAAGATGTCCAGACCACGTTGCTCGCCTCAGAGGATGTCCAGAGCTCCCCGCTACATCCAGAAGACATCCAGAGCATGTCGCTCAATGTCTGCGTTCCTCCGAGGAGGTCCACCTTTGCTTCAGGGATGCATGGAGGAGATCCATGCCTGTTCCGATAACTCAGGCCTCTGTGCCTGAGTTGTACCCGCCTTCCAGCCTCCTACCACCCACCTGTGTCAGGTACTGTTGCCCGGATCTTCAGCAACCCGACGGCAACCCCGATCGCCAGCAACCTGATTTTGCATCCTGCTCACCAGCAACCTGACAATGATCCCAACTGCCAACAGCACGTTGGCGACTTTGATCGCCAGCCTATCAATGGTGACCACACTCGCTGGCAATCTGACAGCAATCTGCTCATTCGGAGTCTGACGCCGACCCCGATCACCTGCGGCCTGAAGGCGACCTCACTCGTCAGCAACCTGACAGGTTCCCAGGACTGGTCAGTGCCTCTCCAGTTTTCGCCAGATACCCCAGGTTGCGAGCTGTGCTCCCCACATGGTCGACGATGCCACCTCCCTCCTTTGGGTTGCATCCTGGACTTCAAGTGGTTCCTACAGCCCCACCTGCAACCACCAGGACTTTCTGGCCAGGGACGTTTGGGCCCAGGACTAACTGGACCAGGAACTTTGGGCCAGCTTGGCCTCCAAATACTCCCATTGGGAACATGGCCTATCAGTGTTGGTTCTGTTTCTGTGTGTCCTGTGAGTCCGGTCTCCTCCTCTTCCTCCTTGTTGTCCCCCGTTCCTGTCTGTACGTCCACTTTTCTGGCCCCCTGCTTTGTTCACGTCCGTGCTTTGTTCTGCTTTCTTCAGTTAGTCTGGGCCTGTCTGGTTTCCTCGCTTTTGTGTTTCTATCTTTTGTGCTTCAGAGTAGTGCCTTTTGAGGGGGGGTTATGTAAAGATGATGCAAGCCCTCCAGCTTGCATCTATCTAGTTTAGCTCCCCCTGTCTCCCATCTGCTGTCCTTTCCTATACATACCTCTCTTCCTCTTCCTCTCTACCTCTCTCTCATATATGCATTTCCTTGTCTGGCTTCGTCACATTGTTGTTCGCCTTGGCTCTGTGTGCTTCTTTCTCCGTTGCCGGTTTGTGTTCTTACCATGGTCTAGTCTCTGTATCTTGGTCTCCGTCTCCATGTCTTGTTTTCTATTGCCTTCTGCCTTTTGTTCTATGTTCAAGCTTGGTTCTATTGTTAGCATTATTTGTTTGTTAGCCTGTTAGCTTGCTGTATCTGTTCTCTGTTAGCATTAGCTGTGGTTGTTGTCTTATGTGTTCTTGGATGTTAGCCATTTCTGTTATCATTCTCAGTTTATGTTTGCTTGGTCTTTTTATGGCTTTATGAAGTTCACTGTAAATAAACCATGATCACTTGCATGTACGTCTGCGTCCTTTATCCTTCCGTACCCTGAGCGTGACACCCTGCTGCATGTACACATAGAGAGTAAATTCAAATATGTTTCTCCATACATTCTCTGTCTTAGCCAAATAGTTGTTAGTGTCTCTGCTGTGTATGTGTATTTATGAAATGTTTCTTATTAGGCTTATTAGGTTTAAACAAAGTACATTCAGTTACTTTTACAGTAATATGTTGCTTCTAAATTTATAGAAAATAAAAACAAGAGTGGCTGCACTAGTTGATTAACATGATTTTCATGCACAGACCATGTGGCTGTTGCTCTTTGCTGTATGTGTTTCATGAAGGCCTTACCCCATTCTTAAAAGCAAAATCTGTTGAAAAGGCCACTCACATTTTGAGCAATATAACAGCTAGCAATGATGTTTAATGCTTGAATATGCCTTGTCTACAGACATGTGACAAAATAAAGGAAAAGCAAACAAAATGTCTTAGTGAGGCATTGGCCCACCACATGCCAGATTCCATGAGTCTCTAAAACTGTACTGGAGGCATAGAGCAATATTCTTCCACAGGATATTCCTGCGTTTGGACATTTGCAAACTGCTGAATTTGCACACTGATCCAAATTTTTCATGTGCCCAATTACAATAGAATAAAAATCTGATGACTACAGTGGCCATAGCATTATATTATATACCAAAGACTTACATCTTTCTCATCAAACCATTAACTGATCCCTTACATTAGCTAAATAATGAGAGACAATTCTGTTCCCTAATGCCCTCATGTAGCTCTTTTCCTATGTAGAAATGACACCAATCTTAAAGATTAGCTGACCACCTTATTTAAACTATCTTGCTTAAACACATGGTGACCTCAGATTGTAACAAATGACCAATGACATACAATTTGGACATTAAGATATATGTAGAAGAAAGTTGGGGAAAATACACCAGAAGCATTAATGCATCTGCTTTTTCTCCACTCTACTAGCTAGTCTGCTGTTTTCTCTATATTCAAAATGTAGAGAATCATTTCTTCACCAAAAACGTTTTAGCTAAGTTTATCTGCTGTAGAGGCAGCACAATGGGGCAGTGGTTAGCACCGTCGCCTTGTCAAACCTGATTCTGGGCTCCGTGTATGTGGAGTCTGCATGTTCTCCCCTGCGCTTGTTTCCTCTGGGTACTCTGGTTTCCTCCCACATTCCAAAGACATACGTGTTAGGTTAATTGGTGTTTCTAAAGTGCCCTTAGTGTGTGAATGTGTGTATAAATGTGTGAGTGTATGTGCCTTACGATGGCTTAGAGAAAAACCTGGTGACCTATGCCATAAAAACCATCACCGTGAAACTCTGTGGATCAGTAGAAGACTAATCTATGGAGTATCCAAGGGTCAGACACGACTGAAATGGATAGACCAAAGCACCAAAGCATAAATCTAGTTAAACCAGGAATAACAAAAGCTACACAAGTGCACAGGTAATTTGAGATAAGTTCCTACAAAAGCTAAAAAAAAAAGCTTACATCAGCCAAATCTCAGATCTCTTAGTTAGGATCTTCTGCAATGAAAGATGGGTTACTTACAATGAAAAAGTCTCATAAAGACATTTCGATGTCAACTCAATCTAAAAAGGTATTACTTTCACTCAGTCATAGTGATTGTAATTCAGTGAAGTAAACTGATATCAATATAACTTAATTTAATAAATCATAAATTTAAATCTTCAATTAATTAAAACATATCAAGCCCTGATTACGTGTACTTCACTATTGTCTTAATCATTTCTAATCAAAATTACAAGTAGTATTCCGTTACCCAAATTGCTGTGGCTCACTTCTCTCTTGTAATAACTAATTCATCCACAAAAGTAACAGTACTGAAGTGGACTACTTCACATTTAACTTTTTTATGAATGACTGAAGGAAGGATGAAAGAAAATAGGATGGAGTCAGAAAAAAAAATCTTTACAAAAGACTAAAAATACCTACATTTTTCACTACCTAATTCAGTCCTACACAAAACAAATACTTCTCCAACTTTAAGCTGCAGATTGTATGGTGATATACAAGGAGGTAAAATTACAGTGTTGTCCTCTAAACTGACATCATAGGAATCAAGTGCAGTCTTAAAGCAGCTGTACAAAGAAACCAAATCAATTTAGCTGTGTGTCCTCAATCTCAGGCTAATTGGCCTGATTTGTGAGGCCAGTGCTGTGAGATAAGTGAATGAAAGTCATCAAACTTTAATGTTCTGGTTTAATATTCTCCCAGAGGACTGAACATGGTTCTTCTGAAATTGACACAATGTTCCAAACACTGACATGGTCATAATAAGACAAGAAACCTTTACAGTTAATCTCATTACATGGGTTTGATTCTTGGCACAGAATTATAGGTAGCTGAAGACTGTTGCCAAGAAACCTGTAATCATGTTTAAAACATCTGTCCAAACTAAAATATGTGTATATTCATGCTGTCTGTGTCAGTGTTGTATAATCTTATCTGGGTTTTCATTCCAGCCAAACAAGACTATAATACCTGATTTCACTTGTTTAATTATTTAGACATCTTATTTATACATCTCATTTAAAAAAATCTTACAGGTGTAAGGTGTGCCTCCTAGTGAGGAGCATCAGACACCCACTAATTTAAACCTACCCAAATCTAAGGGAACTTTAGAGTAGCCAATCTACCTATCTAGGCATGACTTTAGTAGGCTGGGGAAAACAAAAAGAATTGGACATATCTCTGCATACTACCCATAAAATGGATAGTAAGCAGTGATATGTGCTGGTTTGTAATATTTCAAGACAATTGTGCAGTTAAATTCATCAAACATTTCATAAAATTTAATGCTGATTATCAGAATATTCCATGCAGAAAATGTTAGACTGGTTTGTGATCTGAATTTGGTAGCAAGACCATATGTTTGACACCCTAATGTAACAAAGTATATTATTAAACGATTATGCACACTTCCAAAAGAGATTACGTACGTCATCATCACTTGCACGATGTGACTGTAAATTCGGGTGCTAAAACTCTTGAAAGCTGAGGCTAAATTGAGGCACAAATGAAGTATTATTTCAAGCTGCGCACGTGTGTTTGTACTCCTTACTGATAAAGTGTAAGACATCAGATGCGTGTACTGCGGCATCTATGTGCTAATTTATTCCTCCCCTTCTGCTTGATATCTACTTTAAGATGGCAGACAGATTTGTATGACATCATTCATACAAAACAATAACTTTATCTTCATCCGTTGATAACACTCATCACTGCACAAAGACAAGAAGTGAAGCCTGATATTTAGGGCTAATAATTATGACAAATGTACAGTGGGTTGCAAGAGCTTAGAACAAAACATAAACTGTTTTACACTTTGGAGTGAAAATAGATCAAATAAAAAGCTAAAGGTTTAAAAGCATCTTTTATGTATGGTAACTTTTAGTCTCAGTATTAGAGTGCTCGTGTAGAATTATCATCTACAATGCCTTTCTAGCAATTATGGTACATATCAATAGACTGATGATTTCATTTTACTGACCAGGAAGATTTGAGTTCCAGTTCCAGCACTGGCATTGAACCACTGGTCAGACCTTGAAAAAAGTTGTGCATCAAAACTTACTCTGTCTTTATTATTTAAGTCCATAATCTTTAAACTGTTTCCCTTCACTCAACACACAGTTGTCACTTGCCTCACCTAACAAGAGCCTATCTATACCAATATAGCCCTCTATTTTCTCTTCTCGTTCCTGTGCCATTTTTAGTTGTGCATTGTGCTTAAATTAAAAGTTGCAGCTGATTTGATGTGTGATGAGTGATTCATTATTACTATTACAGTGTACGTATAATATGGTTTTGGAAGCAATAATCAATAGGAAAACTGTTGTTTAGCAATAAACGTATAATCACTTCATGGTTTTATCAAGTCACATTATCATCTTGGCTCTGTTTGACTGGATTTCATTGTTTTCTCAGCAGTGACCAAATTGTTACTAATAAAGATTTTATTATTTTGCATGAATTCTGAATTGATTTTCCAATTTCTTACAATTAAATGTGATATTAAGAACATTTTCTCATTTCATGACACATGGTTGCATCATTGTAAAGTGTGCATGTGTGGCAAGTTTCATGCACTTCCTTAAAATATTATTGCATCTCAACTAAAAATCTACATTCATTCATTTTCTTATCCGCTTAAACCTGGACAGGGTCACAGGAGAGCCGGAGCCAAGCCGGTGGCATAGGGCACAAGGCAGGAACAACCCTAGACAAGGCGCAAATCCATCGTAGAAGGATGCATAAGGTATATCTTACCTTAGTTATTCACATCGATAACTGTACAGCCTCTCAAAAAGAGCAGCTAACTTCAGACTTTATGCGCTCTACATGACATGATCATTGTTATCCTTCAAAACACTCACCATAGCATAATAACCTGATTTTTTTCAGTCGCGCACATGCCAAATATTCAAATGAAAGCAATTCAGTGAATAATAGCAGCATTGAGCTCAGACTGTGTGTTATCAGTGTTAAATCACTGATTGCTGACTTTCTTCTACAGGAAGTAGAAAGGTGTAAATTAGCACTCAAAACTCTTTCCACTGAAAATTTGATGATAAAAAATACACACCATAGCTGAGGCTCCACATTTTGATTCTGGGTGTGGCATGTATGTTAGATTGGTTTTGTGTTTGCATTTACGCAGTGGCTGTGTTTGTATGTCGGTTCCTTCTTGTCAAGTAACTCACCTAACATCAAGCAGACCTGTGGTTTCTGTAGTAACTTAGGATTGGCTAAATGTCAGCCCTCATGTCCCTTAGATACTCCTGTCAATGCTGTCTGTTAACTACAAATCAGAGAAAAGTGCACATCCAGCCAAACCTTCATTCTGACTTGACTCTTAAGTACTTTGAGCATATTCACTTCACTTCACTTCAGCCTTTCCTGTTCTGATCAATGTCATGATGAAATGTGAAAACAGATTAAATATACTGTGAATCTTTAATGATCTTTTTTTTTCAACAATTATGAAATATGCTACACGTTTAGATTAGGAATTGATAAACTAACAGGTCCATTATTTCTTTATTTCAGCCTTTTTTTTCAAATCTCATGTACCTGACTATACTAGTTTTCAACTGTTCTTGGTATGATAATACACTCTTACAACTTCAGTATTTCGACAACTTTTCTAAACTAGCTATTCAGTCATATCAAACATAGTCATTGCTTTAAAGTCAAGCATACAGCCCGCAGTCTCCCTAGAAAAATGGGTGGCACAAGCAGTAGCATGATTTGCTGCACAGCTCCAGAGCTGTTGAGGTTACTGACCTTTCACTCCACCGTGTGTGGAGTTTGAATGTTCTCCTCCTATTTCCACATGGTTTTTGCTGCTGCTGCGGTTGATAGTAAAACACTGTATTGAGATTATGAAACAGCTCTGTCACAAAAACGGTCTGTAACAAGTTCCAACTTTCCAATGCAACATGCGGCCCACAAAACACTGTGCATATGGTAAAAATATTATATCACATTATTTAAAGCCCATTTTACTATAGCACAATATTTTCACCATGCATATGATTTGCAGACAAAACGCATCAGTAGCAGCAGATTCTTAAAAACTACTACTCAAATATTATCCCATACATAATACAGTAATTCTTATTCAAAATGTGCTGCATTTCATCTAAGTAAACAGTACTGATTACACTCTTTATAATGAAACACATGCTGTTTGTCTCAGAAAAGCATATGTCCATCATCAACCAGATCATGATACGATAAAATATTGTCATAATATTGCCCACCTCCCTAACTGAGATGCATCAATGAGTTGGGATGCTGTCCATTCCAAGTACAGCCACTGCAACAAGTGAAGACATTCTGTGGAGTCGTGTCATTCAATGCCTCTAAACATGTCTGACTGAAGGGAATATTGACAAATTAATATTAATTGCCATTGTTTTGTTGTGTGTTTGGGTATCCGCATAAATATCTGAACCCTATCGAGCTTGTAGAAAAATACAATGCTATAAATAGATACATTGAACCAAATACTGTGGAATAGGATATGGAAATAGCAAGACAAATGCAACAAAGGATTTGCAGTTTTGTTATATACAATGGAGTACAGTGGTGCTCGAAAGTTTGTGAACCCTTCAGAATTTTTCTATATTTCTGCATAAATAATGACCTAAAACAATCATCAGATTTTCACACAAGTCCTAAAAGAGAACCCAGTTAAACAAATGAGACAAAAATATTATACTTGGTAATTTTTATTTATTGAAGAAAATGATCCAATATTACATATTATGAGTGGCAGAAAGTATATGAAACCCTCTAGGATTAGCAGGTAATTTGAAGTGAAATGAAATTAAAGGCAGGTTTTCAACAATCAATAAGATGACAATCAGCTATGAGTGGGTACCCTGCTTATCTAAAAAACAGGGAATCTATCAAAGTCTGCTCTTCACAACACATGTTGTGAGAGTGTATCATGGCATGAACAAAAGAGATTTCTTGTTGTGCTCATCAGGCTGGAAAAGGTTACAAAACCATCTCTAAAGAGTTTGGACTCCACCAATCCACAGTCAGAACGATTTGCGTACAAATGGAGGACATTCAAGACCATTGTTGACCCTCCCCAGGGAGTGGGTCGGACCAACAACGATCAACTAATACAAGTGCAAGGCGTGTAATAGGTCACCAAAGGACCCAGGGTAACTTCTAAGCGCAACTGAAGGCCTCCCTCACATTGGCTAATGTTAATGTTCATGAGGCCACCATCAGAAGAACACTGAACAACAATGGTGTGCATGGCAGGGTTGCAAGGAGAACTGCTCTCCAAAAAAGAAACATTGCTTGCTCATCTGCAGTTTGCTAAAAGATCACGTGGACAAGCCAGAAAGCTATTGGAAGAATGTTTTTGTGGACGAATGAGACCAAAATAAAAACTTTTTGGTTTAAAAGAAAAGCGTTATGTTTGGAGAAAGGAAAACACTGCATTCCAGCATAAGAACCTGTGAAACGTTGGTGGTAGGATCATGGTTTAGGCCTGTTTTGCTGCATTGGGCCAGGACGGCTTGCCATCATTGATGGAACAATGAATTCTGAATTAAATCAGAGAATTCTAAAGGAAAATGTCAAGACATCTGTCCATGAACTGAAAATCTCAAGAGAAGGTATGTCAATGCAGCAAGACAACGACCCTAAGCACACAAGCCTTTCTAGCAAAGATGGTTAGAATAAAGTTAATGTTTTGGAATGGCCAAGTCAAGGTCCTGACCTTAATCTAATCAAATGTTGTGGAAGTAACCTGAAACGAGCAGTGTAATGTGTAGGGAAACATTTACATTTACATTTCACAGCATTTTGCAGACGGCCCTTATCTGAACCCTGGACCTTCTGGTTCATAGTCCATGGGACATTAACCACTAAGCTTAACCACAGTCCCACCAACATCCCAGAGTTGAAAGCTGTTCTGTACGGAGGACATGGGCTAAAAATTCCTCCAAGACCGGTGTGCAGGACTGATCAAACAGTTTTTTTTACAGGAAACCGTTTAGTTGCAGTTATTGCTGCACATGGGGGGGTCACACCAGATACTGAAAGCCAAAGGGTCACAATACTCTTTTGCCACTCACTAATAGTTAATGGATTTGTATGTAATTGTATGTAATTGGATCATTTTTCCTCAATCAATAAATAACCAAGTACAATCCTTTTTGTCTCACGTGTTTAAACCTGAGTCTATCTCTGCTTCGCAGCTATATAAAAAATTCTAAAAGGTTCACAAACTTTCAAGCACCACTGTAAATTATGTGAAACTATGCACAGCATGAGAATACACTACAAGTATTTTATACTTGTTCCATGCTTCTTTCTTAGCTTTCTTTCTAGTAGCAAAATCCAAATATTTCTCCCCTCTTCATTCACATTACAAGATTTTACATGCGATGGTGATTAGATAAATAAACACAGCTTCAGGCACATCTTTGAACAGTCCTGACATTTTCATAGCTTCAATTATTCACACTTCTGACAATACAGTAGACAGCCTAAAAACACCAAGGAAGCTAAATAAATACAGCATGCATTTATTTTCTGCCTCTCTAGCTCCCTTTGGCATTTTCCTCATTCACTCTCTCCATCGGCAAGACCATACATTTTTATTTGCACCAGGGAAATTGTAATACTGATAGACTGTCCATCGCAATTTATTCCTGTGTTAAAAAAATGTTGCAAAGGACGAACATTGTGATCAAAACGAATTTGCATACTACTCAGCCCTGTGATATCTCTTTAATTCTGTCTTAGTGAAACAGTTCTCATTTCATATGAAATAAGGGGATTCAAAAACAGAAAAACTGGTGTGGTTGTGTTTCAGTGATCCACTAATCATAATTTTGTGAGAACTTAAATCCCAATTTACTCTTTCCCACAGTCAGTGTAGCACTGTAGATGAAAACTAAATTTAAGCTCAAATCTCCGTTCTGCCAAGTGCTTCTCTTGAGTCCTCGTGAAAGTCCCCTTAACACATTCTTGCTTGGATCCTGTTTCAATTTTAAGTTACTTTGGGATGACGTGTCTGGAAAATGAGTGAAAATTCTTCATCTTTTGCTTCCCTTTAGGATTTTTTTTTAAGTGTCTATGAAATATTATTCCCCACATCCATTATATGTAGTGCTACTGCACAAGCAAATGCACTGGGAAAATGAGGTAGAAAAAAAAAACATTTCACAGAGCCCTATATGTCTCTTTCCTCAGTAAGCCTTACTACTAGCTGCAGAGGCTATAGAAATTGACCAAATCCATTCAAACAAAAGGTATGCACAGAAAAAAAAACAATCTTGTACTTCTATTACTTCTTCTAGCAACCTACTGTCTCTCCAGTTATTGATTGGACTGATTTCACTCTGTGAAATCAAGCCTGGATCACAAAGGGTGATATATACATACACTGTATAGACAAAAGTTGGACAAATCAGAAGCAGACATCACAGTCGTGTTCCAAAATCTAATGGAGAGCCCCATTAAAATAACAAAGGCTGTTGTAGCAGCAAAGGTGGGGGGAAAACAAAACTCTATACTACTTGTGGGGTGTCCACAAACTTTTTGTCTATATAGTGTGCCTCTGTAGCTGCAGATGTAAACAAATACTGCTGAATCCATGCAAAACCAGTGTAAATCTTTTTGTAAAGGAAGTGAAGTACCAATGAGAAAACAGTTCGCTTGTGGAGACTTTGTTTTTTGGTTTGTGAAGTAACATAATGGCTAAAGTTGCTTCTGACATGTCTTTGGACTCTTGTTGGCTTTTATTGATGGAGAATAAATGTTTTTGGTAAACTCAGAAAACTCAATAAAGCTGTTCCCTTTCATCACAGAAATGTCAACATCAAAGAGAGTGGTCAGTCTCAGCTAGCTGTCAATATGGTCAAATGCATTTGAAAAGGTATTGATCTAACTACAATTGGCAGTCCTTTCATGACCTTTTCTTCCACTGCTGGTTTCTTCATGCTTGGTTCACTGAGAAGACATCAGCATGCAAATAGCCAGCTATGATGTCACTGAAGACCATACCTAAGAATATAATTTGAAGCTAAATACAACTGTATAAATCAGTTGGTGTTTGAAAAGTTCTCCCCCAAGACGAGGGCATACTTAATTTAGTTTAGACTTGTTATTTAGTGTCCACTGTGTGTGAAAATTGTGAGAAAGCTCATGCTGTACAAGTGTATCACCTTACATTATCAGGGCTTAGACTGACAGCAATTTACACACATTGGAAGCAGCATACCATTTGTAAGACAAAGCAAATATCATTATGCATTATCTATAAGAAACACTCAAAGCACTAACCTGTTACATCACTGAAGTAAGACAATTCTGTAATATGTTAAAAAACACATACTCCTGGTACACCCAGTTTAAACAAGAAACAAAAATATTATACTTGGTCATTTATTTATTGAGGAAAATGATACAATATTAACATGTTAGTGAGTGGCAAAAGTATGTGAACCTTTGCTTTCAGTATCTGTGTGAGCCCCCTGTTGCAGCATAACTGCAACTAAACGTTTCTGTAACTGTTGATCAGTCCTGCAACACACCGGCCTTGGAGGAATTTTAAAGCCCATTCCTCCATACAGACACGCTTCAGCTCTGGGATTTGGTGGTTTTCCTCACATTAACTGCTCGCTTCAGGTCCTCTCCCACAACACAACATTCCATTGGATTAAGGTCAGAACTTTGACTTGGCCATTTTCAAAACATTAACTTTTTAGTGTTCTTTTACCCATTCTTTAGTAGAATGACTTGTGTGCTTAGGGGTCGTTGTCTTGCTGCATGACCCCCTTCTCTTGAGAGTCAGTTCATGGACAGATGTCTTGACATTTATCTTTAGAATTCTCTGATATATATTCAGAATTCGTTGCTTCATCTATGATGGCAAGCCGTCCTGGTCCCAGATGCAGCAAAACAGGAGGCCTAAACCATGATACTACAACCACTATGTTTTTCACAGATGTGGATAAGGTTCTTATGCTGGAATGCAGTTTTTGTTTCTCTTCTTTCTCCAAACATAACGCTTTTCTTTTAAACCAAAAGTTCTATTTTGGTCTCATTCGTCCACAAAACATTCTTCCAATAGCTTTCTAGCTTGTCCACGTGATCTTTAGCTGCAGACGAGCAGCAATGTTCTTTTTGGAAAGCAGTGGCTTTCTCCTTGCAACCCTGCCATGCACACCATTGTTGTTCAGTGTTCTTCTGATGGTGGACTCATGAACATTAACATTAGCCAATGTGAGAGAGGCCTCTGTGACCTTGTCAACTATTACACGCCTTGCCATTGGAGTGATCTTTGTTGGTCGACCACTCCTGGGGAGGGTAACAATGGTCTTGAATGTCCTCCATTTATACACAATCTGTCTGACACAATCTGGATAGGTGGAGTCCAAACTCTTTAGAGATGGGTTTGTAACCTTTTCCAGCCTGATAAGAATCAACAACTCTTTTTTAGATGTCCTCAGAAATCTCCTTTGTTCGTGTCATGATACACTTCCACAAACGTGTTGTGAAGAGCAGAATTTGATAGATCCCTGTTCTTTAAATAAAACAGGTTGCCCACTCACACCTGATTGTCATCCCTACAGCTAACTCTAATTTCACCTTCAAATTAATTGCTAATCCTAGAGGTTCACATACTTTTGCCACTCACTAATATGTAATATTGTAATATTTTCCTCAACCAATAAATGCCAAGTATAATAGTTTTGTCTCATTTGTTTAACTGGGTCCTCTTCATCTACTTTTAGGACTTGTGTGAAAATCTGACTATGTTTTTGGTCATATTTATATAGAAATGTAGAAAATTCTAAAGGGTTCACAAACTTTCAAGGACCACTGTATATCACACCCATGACTTTCTTAACATTCAAACCACTTACTGAGGTTGAAGTGGAGACACTATTGACCATAATGTTTCCTACAACCTGACCATTGTGTCCAGTACCATCCACACTCCTCAAGGTAATTGCCAGCTGCCTTGTACCATATACCCCAACAATGATCAATACATCACTGAAATCCTAACTCCTCTCTTCAAAATTCCTCGAGCTACACTTCTACTGAAGACACTATCACTCAACCCAGCTGACATGTCCAACTACAGACCTGTTTCCCTCTGTCCATTTCCCAATGTACTACACTTGGGGAGATTAACTGCTTTCCTCAAGAAAACAACCTCCTTGATATCAATAAGTCTGGTTACAAAGCTGCTCTCCTAGAATTGCTCTCCTTCTCTACTGCAGTAGAGCCAAAGAAAACTCCATATCTTCAGTACTTATCCTTCTGGATCTGCTTGCTGTGTTGGATACTATGAATCATCACATTGTCATTTCCACTCTTACTAACTTGGGCACTGGGAGGGCCACATGCTTGCCTGGTTCTCCTCATACTTCGATTGATCCTACCAGATAGAATGACGAGGTTCCACAGACATCCATTCTTGGTCTACTCCTATTGTCCCCGTCCACTAAATCACTGAACTCAAGAGATTAGTATCCATTGCCTCTCGTATCACTGCTTTTCAGGTGACACTCCAGTATATTTGCCTTCCCTCCATTCTTCTCCGAAGTTCAAAACAGGTTTCTGCCTTTCTAATCTCTTTCTGGATGGCAAGACACAATCTAAAGCTTAATCTGTACAATACTGAACTGATATGCCTCAAAGCAAAGAAAACCCTGACAATGGAGCTCTCATTCAAAATGTTTTGCATGCTGGTCTGCCTTCATGTTGCATTGCTCCACTACAGAGCATTCTGAATGCTGCTGACTGTGTGGTCAGCAACCTACCAAAATTTTCTCATGTAACTCCTTTATTGAGATTACTCCTCTGGCTTCCTATTGCTGCCAGGATCAAACATAAAACTCTTGCCCTGGATTTTCAGGTCTTAAAAGGTTCTATGCCATGCTATTTACATTCTTTGATTCAGAACTACACAGTTGCATTCAAATTCTCTGAGATTTGGCCATGCTAGCAAAGGCCAGATGTTGATGTTTCAGTGTCCTGGCTCCACATTGGTGGAATGAGTTTCCAGAATGGCCCAGTGTCACTCTTCTTTCCAATTGGTATTTTAAAAGTATATTAAAGAGTCTTTGCCAAGTCTTCTAGTATACGGTTAGAATGAAATATCCTTGAGGCGGAACACTGTATCTAGACTCCAAATTGCACAAAGAAGCACAAAAGCCGTGGTTCTCAACGACTGATTTGTTATTCATTGAGAAATGCATATACACAAATAACTTACATATACCTTACCTAACTGTGGTAGATGCATAAATCAGTTGCACACAGCCCATTTTGGGTTGTAATTTTTCACTGACTAGTTTTAGAATATCTTCTTGTTCGCAGTTGACTCTGAAATCACAGTTTAATTGTTTTTTATCATTGATCTGTCTGTTAAATAAACCTACATATTTGGCATGTCAGAATGTGCTGTCTTGTAAAATCTAGACAGTTGTGCACAGACATAAGCAGGGATCTGTTTAACTCAGTGTTTAATTCAGTATTTATACATTCACTCATCTTTAATAACTGCTATATGCTACTGAAGGTCACAGTAGGTCACAGTATGATCAGAGCAAAAATTATAGCAGCAAGGAAGGAACACACCCTGGACAAGTTGGGGTAAACAAGACTGGCATGTTTTTGGAAGAAAACCACAGTACAAGGAGGAAAACCATACAGACATAGAGAGAATATACAAACTCCACACAGATATTAACAGGAGGTGGTGCTTGAACCAGGGATTCTGGAACTGCAGTGACACAACCACTTTGAATGCCTTTCTTCATTTCATAATTAGGTCTCAGCAAATCAGCCAACATTCATTCAAGGAATGGAATAATTTAAATGAATACAGAACAATGAAAGTTGTTGCTTTATATCTCTAACACGATGCAGTAATGTACAATAACATTTACAGTATTCAGCAGACACTCTTAACAGTTCAAGATTAATGATCTTGCTCAATGACTCTGTATGAGCAGTTTGGTGGAGCCGAGATCTGAACTCTCAACCATCCAAGTAGTAGTGCAGAGCCTTAAACAGACCATGGATGAACATGCTGCATTATATTTCCTTGCAATCTGAGAAAAGTGGAAAACGAACTATTTCCTAATCTATTGCAAACCTTACAAATGATGTTCCCATGGCACCCTAAAGAATTGTTCAGTTTGTTAATTTTTCAGGATTCATTAAATGTTCAATCCAGAAGCCTATAAAAAAAAGGGTTGAGCCACTGTGACATGAAAGTGTAGTGATAATTTCATATTTACAGCATTGAGCAGATGCCCTAACCTGGCATGACTTACAAATGAGCAGGTGTAGGTTCAGGATCTTGCTTAAGGGTTCAACAGTGGCAGCTTGGCTGGGAGCTGGGATTTGAACTCACAACCTACCAGCTACCCACCAGACAGTTGTCCAGAACCTTAACCACTGTCACTATCAAAAGGAACCTTGTGACCTTGGCCAAAGTGCATGTAGGTTCACAGTTAGACTCAGAGTAACAGATGGTGTTAAACTCTCAGTGGGAGTGTGTGTTGAAGCACAAGCAGCTCCATCTCAACACTCCCTAACCCCCAGCTGTCACCTGGTCAGGCATGAACAAGCCCAAATCAACGCTTATTGGCAAATCTGAGCCAGTCTACCTCTCTGATTGGATAACTGTGAGGAGCATTATGTAGGGTGATTGGTTGAATTTAGGCGTGAAACCACCACTTGTCACACAAGTGCTGTTACAGTAATTACACTTTTAGTGCTCGGATTTCTGCTTTACTGCAAAACGCATAAACAACACGTACACAATAACTGTAACAAATGACAGCGGCGACGTTTCTAATACGTATAATATTATTGGCAGATATTATTTTTCACATGACAGCCTACAAATAACCACTTTATCTTGTTTGGGAGATGATGGAACATAATCGGTCTACAGACAAAAACACAGCTTACCTTTTAGTTGCGATTATCGCGTGTTTGTAGAAGAGTCACACGAGTAGTGAATGGTTTATCCGCGCTATATGGAGGAAAAAAATTACAGACCGCAGTCCGGACGACGGTGCATTTCTTATTATGAAGTGAGTCGTAACACGTGCGATTCCCCGCTTCCCGAAAGCCTGGGTGAATTGAAGACGGTAAGACCGAGCGGTAAAGTGTTAAAGTGAACTCATTTTGTCTCTAAGCGGCAGCTGCGCTCCAACACTGATTTCTATCAGCCTCCAGTTAATTCAGGTTTCCAGCGAGGAACCGCGGCTTACAGACATACGAGCACTGATGCTGAGAGAGAGACAGAGAGAGAGAGAGAGAGACAGAGAGAGAGAGAGAGAGAGAGAGAGAGAGAGAGAGAGACAGAAAAAGGAGTGGGGAGAGACAGAAGAAGAGAGCGTGTAAAAAAGCCCTTTTATTAGATCAGTCACATATAATCGCAATGTTTACATTGCAACTAAACAAGACAAAAGAGCAAAAATACATTAAAGAAAGTACATCTTCAGTAGTGTGGTTGACTCACAGCTCCAGCATCCCCGGTTCGATCCTGACTATGCCTGTCTGGAGTTTGCCTCCTCGTGTCCGCATTGGGTTTACTCTGGGTACAGAGCTGGAGGTGAGATGGTTTGGACATGTGCAGAGGAGGGATAGTGGATATATTGGTAGGAGGATGTTGGCGATGGAGCTGCCAGGCAAGAGACGGAGAGGAAGACCAAAGAGGAGTTATTTGGTTGTGGTAAATGAAGATATGCAGGGAGTTGGGGTGAGAGTAGAGGACGTGGAGGACAGGGTGAGGTGGAAACGTTTAACTCGCTGGAGCTGCCAGGCAAGAGACGGAGAGGAAGACCAAAGAGGAGTTATTTGGTTGTGGTAAATGAAGATATGCAGGGAGTTGGGGTGAGAGTAGAGGACGTGGAGGACAGGGTGAGGTGGAAACGTTTAACTCGCTGTGGCGACCCCTGATAAAGGGAAAAGCCGAAAGAAGAAGAAGAAGAAGACTCAGGTTTCCTCCCACATTGGTGTTTCTAGTGTGTGAGCAAGTGTGTGAATGTATGTGCCCTGCAATAGATTGGTGCCCTGTCTAGGGCTGTTCCTGCCTTGTGCCCTGTGCCGCCGGATAAGCACTGGCTTTTCCACAAACTCTACCCAGGATTAAGCCTTCAAAAATGAAAAAAAAAGAAAGAACGAACGCCTGCAATATTCAGTTTCCTGTTTCATCAACTGTATATAATACATCACTGATTTCCCAAATGTCCATTAAATTATTCAAATCAAACTATCAATTTCTGTATATCTTCCTGAACTGAGCTATCCATTGCTTTGAAAAGTTCCTACAGACTTATTTCAGAAATTAGACTCCAGCTGAGGAAGCATGAGCTAAACTGTTGCGCAGAGTAGAGGGCAGAATAGAAGTCTAATGCTTGCTTGCGTATTTTTTGGATGGTGGTCATTACTCTGACATTAGGAAGGTGAAGGGAGGCCATTCACTTTAATTGTGCTGCAGATTGTTTGAGTTCAAGAAGAAAGCACTTGGGGCATCCATGTCTGCGATGGATGTAATGCATGACCTTTACATCCATGATTTTATATCTGCGCTTTTCCAACCTCCAACCATTGTCATAGATTTCCAAAATGAAAAATTTATCTTGTAACAAATTAATGTGTCAGTATGAAGATCAGCTAGCATACTGAGACCTAGTAGAAGTAATAGAAAGTAGATGGTGGTCTGAGTACACTGTGCAAATAATGTATTTCATAATTCTATTACTGAAATGTTTGGCAACAGATATGTGATAGAATTGAGCAACACTAACTGCACTGTATATAACTTTAACCCAAGTATATTGCCTAGATTAAAGTTTTTTTTAATCCTCAGCATATCTATACAGTGGTCTTGAAAGTTTGTGAACCCTTTAGAATGTTCTATATTTCTGCATGAATATGATCTAAAACATCATCAGATTTTCACAGGAGTCCTAAAAGTAAATAAAGAGAACCCAGTTAAACAAATAAGACAAAGTATTATACTTGGCCATTTATTTATTGAAAAAAAAAAGATCCAATATTAAATATTAGTGAGTGGCAAAAGTATGTGAACCTTTGCTTTCAGTATCTGTTGTGAGCCTCTGTGCAGCAATAACTGCAACTAAATGTTTCCTGTAACTGTTGATCAGTCCTGCACACCGGCTTGGAGGAATTTTAGCCCATTCCTCTGTACAGAACAGCTTCAGCTCTGGGATGTTGGTGGATTTCCTCACATTAACTGCTCCTTCAATGATGGCAAGCCGTCCTTCCCCAGATGCAGCAAAACAGGCCTACACCGTGATGCTACCACCACCATGTTTCACAGATGGGATAAGGTTCTTATGCTGGAATGCAGTGTTTTACTTTCTCCAAACATAACGCTTTTCTTTTAAACCAAAAAGTTTTATTTTGGTCTCATCCGTCCACAAAACATTCTTCCAATAGCCTTCTGGCTTGTCCACGTGATCTTTAGCAAACTGCAGACGAGCAGCAATGTTCTTTTTGGAGAGCAGCGGCTTTCTTCTTGCAACACTGCCATGCACACCATTGTTGTTCAGTGTTCTTCTGATGGTGGCCTCATGAACATTAACATTAGCCAATGTGAGAGAGGCCTTTGGTTGCTTAGAAGTTACCCTGGGGTCCTTTGTGACCTCGCCAACTATTACACTCTTTGCTGTTGGAGTGATCTTTGTTGGTCGACCACTCCTGGGGAAGGTAAGAGTGGTCTTGAATTTCCTCCATTTGTACACAATCTGTCTGACTGTGGGTTGGTGGAGTACAAACTCTTCAGAGATGGTTTTGTAACCTTTACTAGCCTGATGAGCATCAGCAATTCTTTTTCTGAGGTCCTCAGAAATCTTCTTTGCTCGTGCCAACGTGTTGTGAAGAGCAGACTTTGATAGATACCTGTTCTTTAAATAAAACAAGGGTGTCCACTCACACCTGATTGTCATCCCATTGATTGAAAACACCTGACTCTAATTTCACCTTCAAATTAACTGCTAATTCTAGAGGTTCACATACTTTAGCCACTCACTAATATGTAATACTGGATCATTTTCCTCAATAAATAAATGACCAAGTATAATATCTTTTTTATCTCATTTGTTTAGCTGGGTTCTCTGTATCTACTTTTAGGACTTGTGTGAAAATCTGACTATGTTTTAGTTCATATTAATGCAGAAATAAAATTCTTAAGGACCACTGTATGGTTAAATGATTTTACTGTTTGAGACAAACAAACAGAAGATTGTACAGGAGGTTCAGTGGTCTTACGATTTACAGTGAAATCCACAGTTCAATTCTTGTCCCCTTTAACAACAAAGCTGTCATTCTCTGCCTCAGAGAACACACTGCCTCAGCGCTCCCTCTAATATATATTGAAAATATATATATTAGGTACGTAAATATTTATAAATTGGCAAAAGCTTTGAAGTTGACATTAACTATTATATCCATTTACTATTTCTTGTTTATGCAGGTTATCAGTTTTTGCAGCAGGAGAGGACAGAATCTCATCCCCTGCACTGAAATGTGTACCATGACTAAGTACACACTGACCCTCCAACCACAGGGCTCTTTTTTTTTCCATAAGCTGTATCATTGAGTTTCTTGAAGAAATGTGACATTGAGTTTCTTAAGGTCATGTGAAGATTAGAAAGGAAAACACAGAGTAAAGCAGTAGCATGACCATGTGATGTTTGATTGATGTATTGGAGCTTGAAAGTGTCTCCCTTTAGAAATTCTCTTAATTTCTGCATAAATATATGCATTTAGAATTCACTGGTATATTTCAGAATTCATTGGACTGTCCATAACACAATATCATCCTGGCCCAGGCAAACTGGAAAAATAACATATTACCACCACTGTGTTACAAAGATGGGATAAGGTTCTTATGCTGGAATGCAGTGTTTTCTTTAAACCAAAGAAAACCTTTTAGTATCATCTGCATAATAGTTTTTTTCCAATAGCCTTTTGGATACTCCATGTGCAACATGATGGGCAGCATTGTTATTTTTGGAGAGCAATGGCTTTCTCCTGCCATGTGAACATTACCATTACGCAGTCTGAGAGAGGCCTCTAGTTGCTCTATATGTTACCATGGATTCCCTTGTGACCTTGGAGAATATTATACAGTGGGGCAAAAAAGTATTTAGTCAGCCAATGATTGGACAAGTTCTCCTACTTAGAAAGATGAGAGAGGTCTGTAATTTTCATCATAGGTACACGTCAACTATGAGAGAAAAAATGAGAAAAAAATCCAGGAAATCACATTGTATGATTTCAAAAAAATTTGATTGTAAATCATGGTGGAAAATAAGTATTTGGTAAGCCATAAACAAGCAAGATTTCTGGCTCTCACAGACCTGTAACTTCTTCTTTAAGAAGCTCTTCTGTTTTCCACTCGTTACCTGTATTAATGGCACCTATTTGACCTCGTTATCTGTATAAAAGACACCTGTCCACAGCCTCAAACAGTCAGATTCCGAACTCAACCATGGCCAAGACCAAAGAGCTGTCGAAGGACACCAGGAAGAAAATTGTAGACCTGCAGCAGGCTGGGAAGAGTGAATCTACAATAGGCAAGCAGGTTGGTGTGAATAAATCAACTGTGGGAGCAATTTTAAGGAAATGGAAGACCATTGATAATCTCCCTCGATCTGGGGCCCCACACAAGATCTCATCCCGTGGGGTCAAGTTGATCATGAGAATGGTGAGCAAAAATCCCAGAACTACATGGAGAGACCTGATGAATGACCTGCAGAGAGCTGGGACCAAAGTAACAAGGCTACCATCAGTAACACACTATGCCGAGAGGGACTCAGTGCAGTGCCAGGCGTGTCTCCCTGCTTGAGCCAGTACATGTCCAAGCCCATCTGAAGTTTGCCAGAGAGCATATGGATGATACAGAAGAGGACTGGGAGAATATCATGTGGTCAGATGAAACCAAAATAGAACTTTTTGGTAAAAACTCAACCTGCCGTGTTTTTGGAGGAAGAAGAATGCTGAGTTGCATCCCAAGAACACCATACCCACTGTGAAGCATGGGGGTGGAATCATCATGCTTTGGGGCTGCTGTTTTTTTCTGTACAGGGCACAGGACGACTGATCTGTGTTAAGGGAAGAATGAACGGGGCCATGTATTGTGAGATTTTAAGCCAAACCCTCCTTCCATCAGTGAGAGCATTGAAGAGGAAACGTGGCTGGGTCTTCTAACATGACAAGGATCCCAAACACACCGCTCGGGCAACGAAGGAGTGGTTCCGTAAAAAGCATTTCAAGGTCCTGGAGTGGCCTAGCCAGTCTCCAGACCTCAACCCCATAGAAAAGTTGTGGAGGGAGTTGAAAGTCCGTGTTGCCCCAAAATATCACTGCTCTAGAGGAGATCTGCATGGAGGAATGGGCCAAAATACCAGCTACAGTGTGTCAACCTGGTGAAGACTTACAAGTAAGTATTTGGATTTTTTTTCTCATTTTGTCTCTCATAGTTGAAGTGTACATATGATGAAGATGACTGACCTCTCTCATCTTTCTAAGTAGGAGAACTTGCACACACTCAGTGGCTGACTAAATACTTTTTTGCCCCACTGTACATCTTGCTGTTGGAGTGATCTGTTAGCTGAAAAAAATTTCAATTTGTGTTTTATGACTAATACATACACCAGTGTGCCCACTCATGCCTGATTGGCATCCCACTGATAAAAAATACTTGATTCCAGTTTCATCTTCAAACTAACTGCTAATCCTAAAGGTTCACATACTTTTGCCACTCACATATATGTAAAATTTCCTCAATAAATAAATTACCCAGTTTTCTCATGTTTCTCTTTATCTGCTTTTAGTATTTGTGTAAAGACCTGATTATGTTTTAGATCATATTTATGCAGTAATATAGAAAATTCTAAAGGGTTCACCATCACATCAAGCTTTCAGACATTGCTATTGTTTGACATCATGCATTGTTTTTCTTATATGTGTGATTTGTTTTAAGCAAAAATGCTTTTTGTCACTCACGTGATCCAAGTTAATGGAATCACAAATTTAACAAATGTTTAAACATACCAAAAACTTCTTCATGTTTACCTGTTTTCAGTAGGTTTCATCTAAAAAGCTGTTTATCTCTTCTAAAGTAGAGAGAGGTTGGTCTACTTTGGAGCTTTCTTGACATGAAACTTCAAAGCCATAACAAGTGTCTCCACAGTGCAATTTCCAAGTCATTAGCCTGATTCTGGATGTCTGTTTCCCATTCTTCAAAGTGGATCTCTTCCATTTTGGATTCAGTACTCAAGACATATTTATGTATGTTCAGGTTTGTTTTCATTATCAAAACACTTCTGTAATACAACTACACTGTATCACACAACTCTTGCTGTGCAGTGCATCACCTGTACAATATTTATGACCTATATACTACAGTCTGTTTCTATCCTTCACCAGCCTTGCGCTCAGGTGCTCAGGTGCTCCATGCATCCAGCGTGAGCCAGCACACTCAGTGGCATCACACTCTCATCATATGCATTTGTAGATTCAGTCACTTCTACATCATTATCATTACATAACATGATCACCACACTCAAAGCATGGCATACAGCCTGTGCTGGTATAAATCAAGTATGTTCTCCCTTCATGTTTCACGTGAAGGATGTAGTGTGATGAGCGTAGATGGACAGAGGATCTCCAGGTTGTCAACAAATATGTGAGAAAAGCATTGAAGTGCTTAAAAACAATGAAAGATTGCAAGGGATTTGCATATTTCTCCCTCTACAGTGCATAATATCAATAACGATTCAAGGAATCTGGAGGAATTTCAGTGCATAAAGGGCAAGGGCACAAGCAGACCTTTGATCTCCAATCCCTCAGATGGTACTGCATCAGGCACAAAAAGTTAAAAACTGGAGTCTCATCACATTTCTGTTTAACAATAATGACTGTTTTCTATAATTAAACAATTTTTATTGGATCCTACATGTAGGCCCATCAAATTTTCTTTTTTATAGCAATGGTTCAAATTTCTCTTTAACAGTCTGACCCAAAATGCATTGCCATTACATTTTCTAATTAACAATAACAGCAACCAAACACATTCTATTTGGAATATTTCTAAAGTTCATCACAATTTCTAACATTTTCTCTAACTAGACTGGATGATTTTTTTGAGGTATCAGTGCACTAGCCCATCACAATGGTGGTGACCCAAGTCTCAGCTGTGATAACACCATGTAACAATTTTCAAAAAAATTTTTGTTCCCAGTTGTTAAGTGTGTTTTCCTGATTGTTTGTACCCTAAATGAATAGAAAAAAGTTATTATTCCCTGTAAACTTTGCTTTTGTGGTCAGCACAATGATATTTTGAAATTGATCTATTTTTAAGGATATTCACCATATTTCAAGATACTTAAGAAGCTTCTGGAATTGTGAGAACTATCAAGAAGTTTATAGAACTGTCCAGAATTACTAGAACTTTCTGGGACTGTACAGAATTGTAGGTAGCTGTATAACTACAGTTATATAGGGCCACTATAGCCCTTCCTGAGAGACGGAGAGACATGATCTAATTGATTGGGATTGCATAGTAAGTGGGCAACAGCCATCACAGACAAAGGGGAACTGACCTAGACAGACGGGTGTGAATTCATTCTCTATTCAGATTCTGATAACGACAGTATTCACACTTCAGCCCACACCCATTACAGGAGGAGCTTAGGAAGGACCACTACTTTCAAATGTATATATTGTGTGTTACTCTGCTACCGGGTGATCAGTCTTTGTCTGCTGAGTCCTCAGTACACTCTTGTGCTTTGATACTGCATGGAATAAAGATTGACCATTTTTATCGAGTTTGGAGAGACATCCTTTTTCCTTACAGTACACAGCAACTTAGTTCATTTAGATGGCATCAAGAGGTTGCATACATCCAGCAGACGCGTTTTGCTATGTATGTGGCCATTTTATAAAGACAAGAGCGAAAAAGTACTGTGGAAGCATCTGCTAAGATGTGTGAGGCCTACAAAGCATACTTCGGCATGCCTGTTGGTGACCTGTTTCTATAATAAAAATTCATAATTTTCGTTGCCGTGGTCACAAAAGCGAAGTTTATGATGTTGTAAACAATTTTTTATTTGTTTTAGACATAAGCAATTGGAATATAACATTAAAAAGCTGGGAACAAAACTTGTGTTACATAGTGTAATAATCATCTCACCTTTTAAATCATGAATCTTCAGAAACAAGCAAAAGCAACTGAACACCAATATCTAATTTACTAAAGATAAATTAATGGATTTATGAATAAATGATTTATTGTATTATAACCTAGCATGTCCCATTACCAAATTGACATAGTACATATCAGTTATATTATTTTAATATAGTCTCTGTTAATTCTCATTCTAACAGTCAAGCTCAATTAAAGAGAGATTAATAGGCACATCAAAACCAGACAAAGGGCTTCTGTGATGTGCCATCTGATCAGCAGATGGTATGGCACCAAGACACATGGCTACCAGTGTAAGAGACTGTGGTGCTGTTTGAGGGAACAATTGTGTCACACCAACCATTTTTCTTAACCTACAGTAGAGGAAAGCAGAATATGGCTCAGAAAAGCTGGCATATTTGGTGAGTCTGACTTCACAGGCTGCAGTTTTTTGAAAATAGGAAGGTGGATACATGAAACCAAATTCAAGCACATGCTCAAGTGACTGTAACTTACAAACAACTTAAAATGATTTGCAGTCTAAAATAAAATCATGTAAACCATGTATGTAGTAAGGTAACAATCCAGTGTACTAGTAACATTCCACTTTTTTGTTGTACAACCCCAAATCAACGTGTCTTACATTTACCGTATTTTTCGGACTATAAGGTGCACTTAAAATCCTTTAATTTTCTCAAAAACGACAGTGCGCCTTAAAATGCGCCTTAAAATTCACAAATGTCGGTTAAAATGTCACTATACAAAAAAGAGGCCTTATGTTAACCGTGTCCTGAAACAGCATCGACTTTTCTTGGCTCAGAGGCATCTGGAATGGAAATATCACACAGGGGAAATGTGTATTGTATCAGACCAATCAATATTCCAGATCTTTTTTATAAGAAATGGATGCCTTGTGCTCCGAAGCAAAGACAAACAGGACCATCCAGAATGGTATCAGCAACAAGTCCAAAATCCAGGCTTAGTTGTGGTATGGGGATGGGTCAGTGCCCTTGGCAAAGGTAATTTACACTTATGTGATGGCAGCATTTATGCAGAAAAGTTCACAGATTTTAGAGCAACATATGCTGCCTTCAAGATGACATCTTTCACAGGGATTTCCATTCATTTATCAACAAGACAATGCAAAACAAGCCAAATCAGAAAAACGTTTAGGACTGAAATATGTAAATCCCTTCCAGTCTTTTGTTGAGGAACATTGTTTTAAAACATTTCAATACTTTTCTTACATTGTTGTTGATAAACTGGAGATCCTCTGCCCATTTTTCCACCTTAAAGACTCAGCCTTTCCTGGATACTGCTTTTGTACCAAATCATGATTATAATCACCAGTTGACATCACCTGTTTGAAATCACATCATTATTTAGTTTTTTACCTCAATGCTAGACCTAAATTGCCCCGTTTCAACATTTTTGGAATGTGTTGCAGGCCTGAAATGCAGGAATGGATGTTTATTAACAAATGAAATGAAGTTGAAAGACAAAACCTGAAATATCTCAGGTTCATACTGTTTGCAAGCAAATGTGAAAAACAGTGCATATCTTTGAAATTTGAATTTTCCATACTGTGACAACTTTTTCTGATTTGGGATTGTAATATTCAAACACTAAATTCATACAATCCAAATCCCCCAAAGTTGTGACAGTGTAGAAAATGCAAAAACAACAACAACAAAAACCAAAAACAAAACCTGTGCGTCTTACATTATCTTTTATTTCATTACAGATAGTATGAACCCAAGACATTGCATGTAATGTCTGGTCAAGTTTTTGTGATTTGTTAATATACAGTGGTGTGAAAAAGTGTTTGCCCCTTCCTGATTTCTGATTTTTTGCATGTTTGTCACTCTTAAGTGTTTCTGAACATCAAACCAATTCAAACATTAGTCAAAAACAACACAAGTAAACACAAAATGCAGTTTTTAAATGAAGGTGTTCATTATTAAGGGAGAAAAAATCCAAACCTACATGGTCCTGTGTGAAAAAGTGATTGCCCCCTTTGTTAAAACTATGGTTTATCACGCCTGAGTTCACTGTCTCTAGCCACACCCAGGCCTGATTATTGCCAAACCTGTTCTCAATCAGGACATCACTTAAATAGGACCTGCCTGACAAAGTGAAGTACACCAAAAGATCCTTAAAAGCTAATTAAAAGAAATTCAGGAACAATTGAGAAAGAAAGTAATTGAGATCTATCAATCTGGAAATGGTTATAAAGCCATTTATAAAGCTTTGGGACTCCAGCAAACCACAGTGAGAGCCATTATCCACAAATGACGTAGACATGGAACAGTGGTGAACCTTTCCAGGTGTGGCCGGCCAACCAAAATTACCCCCAAGAGCACAGCAATGACTCATCCAAGAGGTCACAAAAGACCCCACAACATCATCCAAGGAACTGCAGGCCTCACTTGCCTCAGTTAAGGTCAGTGTTCATGCCTCCACCATAAGAAAGCAAAAATGGAAGAAAAAAAGAACATTATACCAACAGTAAAATATGGTGGTGGTAATGTGATGGTCTGGGGCTATTTTGCTGCTTCAGGACTTGAAAGACTTGTGATAAATGGAACTATGAATTCTGCTGTCTATCAAAAAATCCTGAAGGAGAATGGCCGGCCATCTGTTCGTGACCTCAAGCTGAAACGAACTTGGGTTCTGCAGCAGAACAGTAATCCCGAAACACACCAGCAAGTCCACCTCTGAAAAGCTGAAGAAAATCAAAATAAAGACTTTGGAGTGGCCTAGTCCTGACCTTAATCCTTTTGAGGTGTTGTGGCATGATCTTAAAAAGGCCGTTCATGCCTGAAAATCCTCCAATGTGGCTGAATTAATACAATTCTGCAAAGCTGAGTGGCCAAAATTCCTCCAAAATGCTTTAAAAGACTCATTGCAAGTTATCGCAAACACTTGGTTGCAGTTGTTGCTGCTAAGGGTGGCCCAATCAGTTATTGGGTTTAGAGGGCAATCACTTTTTCACACAGGGCCATGTAGGTTTGGATTTTATTCTCCATTAATAATAAACACCTTCATTTAAAACTGCATTTTGTGTTTACTTGTGTTGTCTGACTAATATTTAAATTGGTTTGATGTTCCGAAACACTTAAGTGTGACAAACATGCAAAAAAATCAGAAATTAGGAAGGGGGTAAACTCTTTTTCACACCACTGTACATCCATTTTTGCATTTCAGACCTGCAAGACATTCCAACAAAGTTGGGGCAATAAAGCATTGACCACTTTGTAATGTTGCCATTCCTTCTCTAAACACTTAAAAGGCAATTTGGAACCGAGGATACCAAGTGATTAAGTGTTTCAGGTGTTAAGACTGCAAACGTCTTAAGGTGGTGCAAGTGTACAGGATTATCATTGCCAGGTTTTTCATTTCAAAATTGTGCACACATTCTCTATTGGGGACATGTCAGGACTCCAGGTAGGCCAGTCCAGTACCCATCCCCTTTTCTTCTACAGCCATTTCTTTGTAATGTGTGCAGCATGTGGTTTTGCATTGTCTGGAAAATGCATGGACGTCCCTGGAAAAAATGACATCTTGAAGGCAGCTTATGTTGCTCTATAAACTCATTGTACTTTTCTGAGTTAATGGTGCCATCACAGAAGTGGAAATTACAGACCTGACTTTTGCACTTTTTGCTAACAACAGTCTGGATGGTCCTTTTCATATTTGGTCCGGTGCACATGGAGTCTATTTTTTCCAAAAGAGATGGAATACTGATTTGTGTGACCACAATACACATTTCCACAGTGTGATGGTCCATCCTAGATATCTCAGAACCCAGAGAAGTTGATGCCACTTCTGAACATATAAAAGGCTTCTTATTTGCACAGTAAAGTTTGAAGTGGCATATGTAACTCCATATTGTAGTGCTTGAAAAGGGTTTGCCAAAGTAATCGCTTGCCCATGTGGTTCTATCAGCTATTGATGAATATGGTTCTTGATGCAGTGCTGTCTGAGGGATCGGGGATCATGGTTCTTTAGTTTAGGCTTGTGCCCTTGGCCTTTACCCACTGAAATCCTGCCAGATTCCTTTAATCATTTAATGATATTATGCACTGTAGGGGGAGAAATATGCAAATCCCTTCCAATCGTTCATTTCAAGCATTTAAATAATTTTCTCATTCATTCGACACACTGGAGATCCTCTGCCCCAACTGTTTTGGAATGTGTTACAGGCCTGAAATCCAAGAATGTATGTATATTAACAAATGAAAATTTGACCAGACATGATATATCTTCATATGTTCATATGATCTGCTTTTTTTGTTTTTTCATTTGAGGTTGTGCATTTAAACCCAGTGTATTCAGTCATTAAGAGATATGAAAGCTTTTAATGTAAGATTCCTTCACACACTATGGCAATTGCTAAAAAGTCCTCGTCACGTGTAAAGCCAATTATAAATTGCATTGACACCGTTCCGAGTAGCAGAGATCTTAAATTTCTCTGTGTATCTGATTAATTATCGCCTCTAAAGTTGCAAACACATCTATTCTCAGTATGAGATTCACAGTTTCTAAGGGAGGAACAAAGAGAGCAAGAGAAATATATAAGTATATATAAGAGAAATCTCTATATTCAAACAACTACTGCAACATATCACTAATTACTGTGTGGTGTACTTAATAGATATGAAAATATCATGTAATTAGGTTTTTAATATAAGTATATTTCACCCATGTTTGTAGGAGTGTGTTTGTGTGAGAGTGTGTGACAGAATTGGATCTAATTATAGATGTGTAGTTTTAGAAGAGTTGGTACGCACTACCACTTCTTCCATCACTCTATTTCCGCTTTTCTCAATCCAACTGGAAATGTCAGCAGAAGCAGATGTCAGAAAAATGTGTTATTCCCAGCTGAGCATCTCAGAGATGATGCCTGTCTTTCTCTCTCTCACCGTGTACATATGCACAAACACATAAACACATGCACTCTTTTATTGTGAAAAAGCCTGGTTTTGCATACAAGTCTGCATTATATTTTCTATGCCATCATCGAAAATTGTCATGTTTTTTCAATCAGTGGTTGTGCTTATTAAATTATTTTCAGGTATTTATAGTTTATTATAATACCTTTCTATATTTTCAGCCATTTAATACAGAAATTACTCTATGTAGTGAAAATCACAACGTAAACATCAGCTACAGCCAAAAAGTATATAGCACATTAAAAATACGGTTGTGCATTTTATAAGCATTGGCACTAGAATGGTGTTGGAAATTCCCAGGAGCAGGTAGAGAATGCCAAAGATCAAGATTCCTTGCAACAGGATAAGGCGGGGCTTAGAGTCACCTTAGCCAACCTCCCATTAAGCCTCAATCCAGCAATCCTTTACAAATGGGTTGTTGCCAATAGTTAGTTATGACTTAATTTGTGTGACCTGTGTGAGCCCAAAGGTGTGCTTAAATAAGCCCACCAACAGGTGTCGCCACCTACTTGGCGCCAAAATAGGGCTGGCGCATGCGCGATTGCACCATACGTGCTCACACCGCCATATTGGGTCGACACTGGCCTCTAGCGGCCAAAGTGTGAACCCTAATAGTACCCAGCAATGCTCACTTTTGTCCTCACTTAGGACACTGTCATACTGCTGTTTTTTGCTTTGGATCGTATTTGGGTTGTGTGTTGTTGTGCCTACTTGTGATTCTGGTGCTGATCTCTGCCCATTCTGGCCCTGATTGTTTCTTTCAGCCCTTGAATAGAAGTTGTGAATAGCTTGTGAGTGCTCTTTGGGTTACGTGTGTGGTGAGTATTGTTGTCTATTTTCTCCCTTCCTCTTTAATCCTTTTCAATTCTGGCATCTCAACTCCGAGTTGAGATGAATACTTAGAATATAAGATTGTTTTGTTAGAAGAGATTTTATGGCAGCCAATTTAAAACCTTTGTGAATAAATTCCTTGATTAATTACCAAGATTAAGAAGGTCATTTGAAAGTAAGTAAAACATTTTTTGGGTTTAGACAGCAACTGGGAACCTCTGGAAATGACAGCACCACTGCCCGATAGGGTGTGGCGATACATATAGTAATATTCATTTTGTTTTTGATACAGGGGTTTCGATACGATATGAGCTGTGTTGAATACATTGAATGTATTAAGATTTTATTAAACCGGCGCTACTAAGATGCAGTCATCTGCATAGAGCCAGCCACAGTTCAAGACCAACAGTTTAGGCACGCTGTAGTTGTACACATACGACATCTAGCGGCAGGTTGTGTAATGCTCCATCTATATCCATCTAGTTGTATCTGTGCTCCATCTAAATACTGTGAGGAAAGAGCATATAATCTCACCACAGAGATTTTAAGCATTGGGCAGCATCAGAAACAGGTAGGCTTGATGCTGTTTTTGTTAATGTGAGGAAATAGAAACTCAGTATAATAAATAAATTTTATAATTTATCTCTATAGTGCAAAGCTAGAGAGAATATGGAGACAAATCTTTCAGAAGGGAGTGTGGACCCTGAGGTCCCTGGACCATGCATCTCAAAAAAGAAATCAGCAGTGGCAGAGCTCTTTGGTGATTTTTATTTTTTTTTTAACCCCAGCAAAAGCAAGCCATGTTCCAAGCTTGCAGAGCAGGACGTTGTATTGGCCTCCTTGATCTCTACATTAAAAAAGGAATTAAAATCAAATTTTGTTTTTCATTTTGTGTTGAAAATATATTTTATTATGGAGCAAAGACAGCAATATGTATTGTATCATGAAATTTCTGTATCGTTGCACCCCTACTGCCAGGGCTGTTGACAGGGAGGAGTGTTTACTAAACACAGCTTTTTAAAGAACACAGACAGAGCTTTTAGACAGGAAAAACAGAGTCAAGGCACAGTCCAAAAATTTAAACCATATAGCAGTACAAACATGCATAGAATCCAAGCATTTTGGTCACTAAGAAGTATTCTTTAAACAATGCAGAGTTAATAGTTTACAAAAAGTGATGTAAAAGCAGTAAGAGGAATTCATTTATTAATTCTTACCTGCTTAATACTAGTCAGGGTCACGGGAAAGCTGGCGACAGAGGGCGAAAGGCATGGTTGTTCCAATCCATTGTAGGGCATACACTCACATGCTCATACAATAAGGGCACTTTGGAAATACCAATGTCTTTGGAATGTAGGAGGAAACCCAAGCAGACGCGGGAAGGACATGCAAACTGCACACAGGCAGAGCTCTGGGTCAGAATCAAACCAGGGATTTTGGAGCTGGAGGGTGACAGTGCTAAGTTCAAAGAAGTTCAAAGAGCAAAAACTCTATGAAAACATGTCAAGGTAATGTGAGGAAGAGGACCCACAAAATAGAGACATCTCTGTGATAACAAACGCATTTTAAGATATAAATTTGCAGACTAGTTTTGCATTGTGAATTAGTCAAATAACATCTTATGTGGAAAAAGGTCATTTGAGCAATACCTGTGTCTGTGTATTTTATGTAGATATGGAATTAAACCTGAGCCATAGAGAAAGAACAGAAGGACTTATTGGGTCACACAGACATTACTTTAGCTATATTAAATCCTCAAAATGGCATAACCTAACGTTTCATATTTCATCTAATAACTGAGGATTGGCTTGTGTTGTCTTTTGCCAGGCCAGTGCAGGATTAATTGGTGCGGTTATAAAAGGAGCTTAGATGAGGATCTATTCTGCCCTCCCCATGTTCCATTAACTAATTGTTTCATCCTACCTTGCATGTTCAAAACTGCAACTAGCTTTGGACAGAAAACAGAAATGAATATATGGGGTATGAACAGCAGCAGTATCTGTGGCAGAAAAAAGAGAGACTGTACAAAATTTGACCCCAGACTTATCCTGCAGTCAGCTTGTCTACAGGGGAAAGAAAAACAAGCATGGCTCATATTATGGTGCAACTCAAATAGCAACCAGCATCTGAAAGAAAAAAAACATCAAGAACAAAAATGGTGATTTGTATCATGTTGTGCTTTATGGTCTCAATAACCATACCTTTAAAAAGGTTTGGAAATTATGACATAATTATGACTGAATACAACCTTTGGGACTATGAGATATAATGAAGTAAGTGTGCTATGTAAACTATAATTAATATTTGCTTTAAAGCATTTCACAGATCCACAGCGACTTGCTCTTACTTATATACTTAGTAAACATTACCACATGCAAGTACAAATTGCCTACAGCCCATGAACACCATGCAACTAAAATCTTGTTCGGAGGAAAAGCTGCAAAGTAATTAAGAGAAGGAACAATAAAGGAAGTGTAAGTGCAGTAAGTGCTAAATGAAAAGGTGAGTCTTAAGTTGTCATTTGGAGACAACAAGGGATTCGTCCACTGGGCATTCAGTTAATTCTGCCACCAGGGCTTATCAACTAAATACTAATCAACCAAATTGCAAAGTAAAAAATGTTTTGAGGATTGATTTAAAAATATTGACAGGGTCTGAGCCTGTTACTTTGAGGAAGACTGCTTAACAGCCTAAGGCCAGCACTGTTTAAACCTAAAGAGAATATCTTGACCTGAACAGAAACAAGTCCACCATAGTTTGAAGATGATGTGCGGGTGAAGTATAACAGAAAGCTACATGGGTGACAGTTAATTAATGGCCTTGTAGGTGAATAAAATAATCTTGTATGCTATGCAGTATTTGACTGGGGACAGTTGAAGTGATATAAACTCAGGGGTTGATGAATGACATACTTGCCACTCAGTCTGCATGTACTGTGTTGCATGTGCTGGACAACCAAACATTGTGCATGAAAGAAATGCATGAATGATTATTTCAACTTCAGGGTATTGAGCATATGGTGAAGATACACAAAGACTGAGAAAGGTATTGGCAATGTGGTTGAAAACAGGAAAGAGGAATAAAAAAACCTCTGGAGATTCCTAACCAGAATGGCAGTTTCTGGAGTAGATCCACCAACGTGCACAACCAAGGGCCTTCGGAGAATTAAAGCACCATGACCTCTCTCATGTTATCATTAAACTTAAGAAAATAACTACTCAAGTTAGAACAGCCAAGATGGACGTGTAGTAGATTTGGTATATACATAATAGTCAGTAACAAAAGACAGCCAAGCATGAGCTTGCAAAAAAATCTGTTCAAAATGTATGAAATAAGGGAGAGGTCCCAGCACTAATCACTGAGGGAGCCCCTTGTGTCAGTGGTACATGGACGGAATGGGAAGTGTCATGAGTCACAAAATGCTACCTAACAAAAAAGGTAAGACTGTAACCATATCTCACCTGTTCCAGTGATCTCTCAGAACTTTCTCCAAACAACAATGAAAATGACAAAGTATTAATTTCTGCGGGCAGGTCCATCAAAATTAGAAAATAGATTTCTGCATTAACAACAGTCATAAAAACGTTTCTGTACTGTTCATGGAGCAAAATCCAGACTGCAGCAGTTCAAAGAGGTTGTTGGCCAACGTGCTACATTTGGTACTCTTCCACCCTCTTCAACACTTGGGTCAAACATTTTATTATTAGGATTCGTAGGGTCAAGTCGATGTTTGGGGACATGACAGCACAGCACTGGAAAAAAAGCTTTTATTAATAGATGCATTATCCAGAATACAAAAAGTGGGCATTAGCTTAGCAATTATGGTGAGCAGCAAATCTTCACCAGCATGGGAGAAGATGTGGAATATTAAATCAGCTGTGGAGTTTGTCATGGGCAAACAGCACAACATCTTGCGAGTAATGTCGTTTTCAGAAGCAAGAGATCAGGAGAATCAGATGTGCACCACTAGATTTGACAACTATGTTTTTGGTTTTAATGCAGTTTATAGTAAGAAAGATGATTTATTTCACGTCATTCTGTATAATGATAGATTTCTGTATAATAATCGTTAATAGAGGAGATTTTCTGCACCAGAAAAGTTCTGAGAATAATTGCAGCAGTCAGTTAGGAATGATTCTGAGAATATACAGTCCTAGTGGATATTAACCACTCTAACCATTTGAAGAATTTAGGGATAGGAAAGCAGCATCTCATCTACACCGTTATAGCTACAGGGTGAGCAAATTCATCTGTCTTATTAAACAAATACAGCTGTTACACAGCTTGTTCCATTATGATTCACATTGTGTTTTTCTGTTGCCTAATTAGAGCTTGCTAATGTGATTAAAAGTCATTGCTAGATCTTGTGCACTGCTTAATCCACAGTGGTGACTGTGTCCAGTTGTTGTTACATAAACACTGCAGGAACCAATTAAAGGTCAACGATTTTAAATCAGAAATCTCTCTCTCTCTCTCTCTCTCTCTCTCTCTCTGTTCTCTTCTCACTGTACATTTACTTGTTGCTGAGTGTAAAACCTCCATGTATTTTTTTGAAATAGTAGACATATTCTAGACACAACTAAATTGTAATGATTACTTAATCAATGTAAACAAGTTACCAGATAAGTTAGATTTTTTTTCTTTAATTAAACCGTATTTGGTTAACCTTAGGACCTTGTTATGCTTTCATATTTACACCAGAGGCATAAGCATATGTACATGTATTAACAAAATGAAACACTTTGCTGTTCTCATTAATTTGCTGAGAGAAGCATGGACAAGGATTAAAGTGAAGTGGATAACTCTTAGAATAAAAGTTATCCAGTAAGACATTCTCTATTACACACACCACTGTCTACTCTATAGTCTTTTTGCTGTATATTAATAGAACTATAATGGTGCTTGAAAGTTTGTGAATCCTTTAGAATTTTCTATATTTCTGCATAAATGTGACCTAAACATCATCAGATTTTCACATCAGATTGAGGAAAATGATCCAATATTACAAATTAGTTAGTGGCAAAAGTATGTGAACATTTGCTTTTAGTGTCTGGTGTCTTCCTCTGTACAGAATAGCTGGGATGTTGGTGGTTTTCCTCACATTAATTGCTCGATTCAGGTCCTTCCACAACATTTCGATTGTATTAAGGTCAGGACTTTGACTTGGCCATTCCAAAACATTAACTTTATTCTTCTTTAACCATTCTTTGGTAGAACGACTTGTGTGCTTAGGATTGTTGTCTTGCTGCATGACCCACCTTCTCTTGAGATTCAGTTCATGGACAGATGTCCTGACATTTTTTTGATGGCAAGCCGTCCTGTCCCAGATGTAGCAAAACAAGCCCAAATCACGATACTACCACCACCATGTTTCACAGATGGAATAAGGTTCTTATGCTGAAATGCAGTGTTTTCCTTTCTCCAAACACCAACGACCAACAAAGATCACTCGAAGAGCAAGGAATATAATAGTTGGCGCGGTCACGTCAGGTTATGTTTGGATAACGAACAACACTGTCATTCAGCATAAGAACCTTATCCCATCTGTGAAACAATGTTGTGGTGTATCATATTTGGACCTTTTTGGCTGCATCTGGGCCAGGGTGGCTTGCATCTTCTGTTACATGACTTTCCTGAATTAAGATCAGAGAATTAAAAAGGAAATGGTCAGGACGATGCGTCTGGTCCATGAACTGGAAGTATCTACAAGAGAAGTGGGTCATGCACAAGACAACAATCCCTAAGCACACAAGTCCGTTCTACCAAGAATGTTAAAGAAGAATAAATTAATGTTTTGGTGGCCAAGTCAAGTTCCTGACCTTAATCCAGTCGAATGTGTGGAAGGACCTGAAGTGCGCAGTTAATGTTAGGAACCCACCAACATCCCAGAGCTGAAGCTGGTTTCTGTACGGAGGAATGGCTAAAATTCTCCAAGCCCTGTGTGCAGGGGACTGATCAACGTTTAAGTGGAAATGTTTAGTTTGCAGTTGTATTGCTGCACAGGGGGGTCCACCCAGATACTGACTTCCAGCTAAGGTCACATACGTTTGCCAACTCACTAATATGTAATATTCTAATCTTGGTTCCCCCTCAATAAATAATGAACCAAGTATAATAACTTTGTCTCATAGCCTTGGGTCTTCTGTGCTAGTTGTTGCCTCGCGTTTGGTCTTCCGCACCGCTTTATCTACCGTGTGCTTATCTCTTTCTCTTAACAGGGTTCTCTTTTATCAATTTTTAGGACTTGTTGTGAAAATCTATGATGTTTTAGGTCATATTTATGCAGAAATACAGAATTCTAAAGGGTTTCACAAACTTGTTCAAGCACCACTGTAGTGACTATTTGGAGGTACTTTGATCTAGTAAATCTAGTAAAAACAAGTAGTTGACGCACAGTTTTGACAGTGGGGTTTTAAGTTTTATCCGCAAGTCTGACAGTTTCAGCTTATACTGGGACAGTAGTATAAAAACATGTGACAATGGTTATTCCTTGCAGTTATGCCACTGTTTAAGGTTTTGTTTGCGGCTGTGAATATTTGCCAATAATATGCATAGCCCCGCAACCAAACCTTAAAACAGTGGCCATAATTGTGTTTGCAATAGAGCTGAAGATTTCTTTTTCAGAATTGTGTAATGGTGTAAACAAAAAGACACGTTGCGGCGATAAGGTAAATAAAAGCAGCAGTATATGTCAAACAGTGTTCTTTTTAACACGATTGTTGATCTTTGTATTGAAAATTGTATGACAGAATACCAATAAGAACGAGGGACAGCTTAGTCCTTCTTTTTGACCTGAAATAGGGAGTGGAGAAGTAAGCATGCCACAGTTTTTTCCCTTCCATAGAGAACAACAGCTGACTGAATCCCACTTAAACAAAGCAGTGCTAGGTCAGGCATGTATGCAGACTTACATATGATGTTCCGATTACAGTGCGATCCAAGTTATTTAAACAGTAATGTGTTTAAAACTCTGAAACAAGTTAATGACATTGAAGTGCAATTTCAAAGCATAACATTTTACCACCACTTATCCCGATCAGGGTCATGGGCGGGGTCTGGAGCCTACCCCAACATTCACTTTGTTCCAGTCTGTCACATGATTTGATAAATGCACCACCTAAGATTTGAACTCAGGCGCTCAGAAACAGCCATTGTCAAAGCCACTGCAGCAGTTGGCTTTACCACTAAGCTGCATATTAAAATGCTTATGTTGAAATTGTTTAAAGATTAGACGCCTATGGAAGCCTCTCAGTTGTTAGTGCAACCATCTGACACTTAAGGAGGACCTCTACATACAGTGAGTTAGCGATGTTCTTATGCAGAGTGACTTACAAAATGTGCAAGCAGTTGTGCGAGCTTACTTTGCTGCCATGCCAGAGGTCCTGAGATTATAGACATAAGCTTTCAGGTGTGGAGTTCGGAATCGAGGAACAAAGATAAAATGGAGCGAGTCCTCTGAAGATCTCTTGCTTTGCAAGCCAGGCCAGCTGATCTTTCATTTTGACATGTGCTTAAGTTGTGGGATAACTGGATCAGGAAATATCAACGATCCCTTCATAGCCCCTGTCAAGCCTGAAAGTAAGGACAAAGTTTAGCATCCTACGGGTCACAAAAGCCAAATTAGTTGCCACATGAGAAGAATTTTGGTCTGACTATTTTTAAAAAAAAAAAAACCCCTGACATTAGCAATAGCATTTCAAATATTCTGTAACCGCAACAAATTTGGTGGAAGACAGGTAAGCAAAGTGTTGCACCAGTTGAGTTAGGAAATATAGAGAGCTTGTATGTGAATCTATACTGTTTACATAGTCAAAAAAGGCCAAATTGATCAGATTTTGTGAATTAATTGAGAAACCAAGATTCTAAGCTGTGTGTCTCTAGGGTAGAGTGAGGGTATCTATGGTGATTGAGAGATTCGGTGTGATGAAGTTCTTTGCTGGGAGGTAGATTAGTTTTGTTTGCACAGATTCAATTTAAGGTAGTGGTTTTCCATCCCTTAGGAAATGGCAGATAGGTTCCGTGAGACATGGGTGATGGATGAAGAAATGAGTGGTATATTTGGATGTATCAGAGTAGCGATGGTACTCTGGAGTCATGAGAGCTAACTGTAGAACCCATATGTGATATGAACCCAGTATATGAACAGAGTAGGAATGAACCAAGAATGAGAATCAACAGTATCAAAGACAGTTGTGAGGTCTAGAAAATTGAGATTTATTTTTCAGCTTTCAGTACTGTTTTAGCTACTGTGAGGAGGTCAGATTCAGTAGAATGCCAGACCTAGATTTTGGGATCTAGGACATTATTCTATTGCAGATAGGATGGTAGCTATGCAAGGATGTTCAAAGGTTTTGACAGCATTAGGAGGAGGGGAAATGTCTGTAGGTGGGATCATCAGCAAGCATTCAGAGAGAATTTCTTTAGTAAAGGCGTCAGTCAAGCTGATTCCTTTCAACTTGATTGCTCTTGTCATGAATGTCATAATGGCCATGCTACTATTATTCCTCTAGCTAATTGCTTTATCCTTCTGCAGATTTTGCAATCGGAAAGCTACAAACAAACCAGTGCAATCTCAGTCACTTTGGTACAGCTTTGAAAACATGAAGTGTGTATGCATGTGCACAATATCCCATGGCTGTCTGACCCAAATATTACTCCCCACTCTATCTCATAGGCAGGTGGAGGTCTGACACACATTGCCTCTGAGGAACTGTGCCGCAGTGTTCTGCATGTGATCTTAACCAGCTATATTTATTCTAAAGAGGACACTACACTTTCTTCTAGAAGCTTCTGATCAGCTGAGCCAGTTCTTTGCAAACCTGAGAAACCCAGTGGGAACTGTGAATTAGGCCGAGTCATGGTGCATTAAAACATAGCCTACACAGACTGCTTCTTTCACTATACAAATACATGGTTGTGCATACACTGGGGTTAGAGTAAAATGTTCACACAATGTCAGGATCTTATGCAGGACCATTACTCAAAATTTTATTTAAAAATAAATAAATATACTTATTATATTTGTATATAATGCACAATTATTAATTTCACACTCACTCACCTTTTTATCCACTTCATCTTGGACAGGGTCACGGGAGAGCTGGTTCCTGCCTGACAGCATAGGGCACAAGGCAGGAACAGCCCAAGACAGGATGCCAATAAATCGTAGGGCACACACTCACACACTATGGCCACTTTGGCATAATCAGTTAATCTAAAGCATGTCTCTGGATTGTGGGAGAAAACGGACTGTGTGGTGTAAACCCATATGGACACGGGGAGGACCCAGACCACTCCACCTGGGATCAAGCCCAGAACCTTGTTGCAAGAGTGCTACCAACCGAGCCATCATGCCACCCCAATTATTAGGTATACATTTGTACTTACATAGTACTTGTTGTCCGTTTTTAATTGTTTTATTTACAGTTTTAAGGTTGGCATATATTCATAGTATTCTAGACATAATTTTTAATTAATATGACTTTTTAAGACTATCAAATACCCATAAACTGCAAATTATCAATTACACATTTGTAGGATCAATTCAAACCACTACTGTGAAAAGCTGTTACTGTAATGAGTAATGGCTTCTCTGGTTTTGCCCCAGAACAACATGTTTACAAAGAAAACAATGAGAAGACACAATGTCTACAACACGTACATTTAAATGCAGTGTTTCAATGTACTGTACATTGTGTCAGAGTACTATAGTAAAATAAACTGAAATTTAGTGGAGGACCCCTCAGTGGGTGATGGCTGCACACATGGTTAAATTCCTTCCTCTTTGGCCAGGGACATTCAAAGTACCTTCGTGGCCTATTATGTTTCTTCCCCTTGTCCTCCTTTTGATAAGATTAAATAATACTTCATCAACAAAGATGAATTCATGATTAGTGTCTCGCAGCAATTTCAAAGATTCTCTACAAAAGAGATGAAACATACAGTAAGTTACCACTGAAATGCATTACAACAGTACATAAATGTAACCCATCATACAGTGGGGCAAAAAAGTATTTAGTCAGCCACTGTGCAAGCAAGATTTCTGACTCTCCCAGCACCTGTACTTTCTTCTTGAAGAAGCTCTTCTGTCCCCACCCGTTACCTGTATTAATTGCACCTGTTTTTTTGACCATCATTATCTGTAGAAAAGACCACTGTCCACGAGCCCTGAAACATTCAGACTCCACTCAACCATGGCCAAGACCAAAGAGCTGTCGAAGGACACACAGGAAGAAAATTGTAGACCTGCACCCAGGCTGAGAAAAGTAAATCTACAATAGGCAGGACAGGTTGGTGTGAATAAAACCAACTGTGGGAGCAATTGTAAGAAAATGGAAGACATACAAGACCATTAATAATCTCCCTCGATCTGGGGCCCCATGCAAGATCTCATCCCATGTGTCAAAATGATCATGAGAACGGTGAGCAAAAAATCCCAGAACACATGGAAGGACCTGATGATGACCTGCAGAGAGCTGGGACCAAAGTAGTAAACAAAGGCTACCATCAGTTATCAACTACGCCGAGAGGGACTGCAGTGCCCAGGTGTGTACCCTTGCTTAGCCAGTTTACATGTCAGGCCCCCACTGAAAGTTTTGCCAGAGAGCATATGAATTGATCCAAAAGAGGATTGGGAGAATATCTTGTGGTCAGACAAAACAAAAACAGAACTTTTTGGTTAAAAACTCAACTCGCCATGTTTGGAGGAAGAAGAATGCTGAATTGCAATCCCAAGAACACCATACCTACTGTGAAGCTTTTAAGCATGAAACAAGGTGGAAAACATCATGCTTTTGGGGCTGTTTTTCAGAACCAGAATGAAAACGGGGGAATTATCGTGATTTTAAGCAGAACCTCCTTTCCATCAGTGAGACATTGAAGAATGGAACGTGGGCTGGGTCTTCCAGCATGGGACAATGGTCCAAAAACACACCGCTAGGGCAATGAAAGAGTGTCTCCGTAAAAAGCATTTCAGGTCCTGGAGTGGCCTAGCCAGTTTTCCAGACCTCAACCCCATAGAAAGTTTGTGGGAGGGAATTGTGGAAATTTGTTGCCCCAAAACATCACTGCTCTAGAAGGAGATTCTTCATGGAGGATAATACCAGCTACAGGTGTGTGCAAACCTGGTGAAGACTTACAGGAAACGTTTGACCTCTGTCATTGCCAACAAAAGTTATGTTACAAAGTATTGAGCTGAACTTTTGTTATTGACCAAATACTTATTTTCCACCTTAATTTACAATTAAATTAATTAAAAAACCTACAATGTGATTTCCTGGATTTTTTTTTTCTCATTTTGTCTCTCATAGTTGAAGTGTACCTATGGTGAAAATTACAGACGTTTTTCTAAGTAGGAGAACTTGGACAATCAGTGGCTGACTAAATACTTTTTTGCCCCACTGTATAACCTGTACTAGAGTATATATTGATCCAATACATAATCAAATACTTGATACACTATGAAAAATTATAATTATTATGCACAAATTCCAAGTGCTGGTCTTTGACTCTGGGTTTCTTTCGAAAGAAACATGATAAGCCTGTTTCATTCTCAGCCTGTTCTGTCTGTTCCGTATTGTTTACATGCTGACTGCATCAGTGCCTTGGAATGTTCCCTGATCCTCAATAACTCTCCTTTGTATCTCACACAAGTGAATGATATTCTTGGAAATAACCATACTGATGATTTCCATCTCTTATGTTCCTGAAAAAAACTCTATTATGCATTAGTTGGTTATTTGCCAAAATGGAAGTCCTGATGGAGCTATTTTAAATCATCAATTCACTGGATGTGATACTCTTCAGACAGCTTACAGTATTACAGTGCAAACAACTACAGCGCATGAAGCAGAGTACAGCACAGAGTATAGCACGTCAAAGCTACAGTAGACAGTGTAGACAAGTACAGTGAGGCTTGAAAGTTTGTGCACCATTTAGAATTTTCTATATTTCTGCATAAACATGACCTAAAACATCATAAAATTTTCAAAAAAAGTCCTAAAAGTAGACAAAGAGAACCCAGTTAAACAAATGAGACAAGAATATTATACTTGATAATTTATTTATTGAGGAAAATAGTTCAATATTACATATTAGTAAGTGGCAAAAGTATCTGGTGTGACCCCCCCTGTGCGGCAATAACTGCAACTAAACATTTCCTGTAACTGTTGCTCAGTCCTGCACACCAGCTTGGAGGAATTTTAGCCCATTCCTCCATGTAGAACAGCTTCAACTCTGGGATGTTGGTGGGTTTCCTCACATTAACTGCTCGCTTCAGGTCCTTCACAACATTTCGATTGGATTAAGGGTTAGGACTTTGACTTGGGCCATTTTCAAAACATTAACTTTATTGTTCTTTAAACCATTCTTTGGTAGAACGACTGTTTGTGCTTACGGTCGATTGTCTTGCTGCATGACCCACCTTCTCTTGTAGATTAAGTTCATGGACAGATTGTCCGGACATTGTCCTTTAGAATTTCTCTGATATAATTCAGAATTTATTGTTCCCATCAATGATGGCAAAAAAACCATGATACTACCACCACTATGTTTCACAGATGGGTATGGTTCTTATGCTGGAATGCAGGGTTTTCCTTTCTCCAAACATAACACTTTCCTTTTAAACCAAAAGTTTCTATTTTGGTCTCATCCGTCCACAAAACATTCTTCCAATAGCCTTCTGGCTTGTCCACGTGATCTTTAGTCAAACCTGCAGATGAGCAGAAATGTTCTTTTGGAGAGCAGTGGCTTTTCTCCTTGCAGTAACCTTGCCCTGCCATGCACACCATTTGTTGTTCAGTGTTCTTCTGATGGTGGAACTCATGAACATTAACATCAGCCAATGTGATAGAGGCCTTCATTTTGCTTAGAAGTTACCCGGGGGTACTTTGTGACCTCGCCAACATTACACGCCCTAGCTCTTGGAGTGATCTTTTGTTGGTCGACCACGTCCTGAGGAGGGTAACAATGGTCTTTGGAATTTTCCCTTTTTTCCCTTGAATTTCCTCCATTTGTACACAGTCTGTTCTGACTGTGGATTGGTGGAGTCAAAACACTTAGAGATAGTTTTGTGTAAAGTTTTTCCAACCTGATGATCTATCATGAACAAACTCTTTTTCTGAGATCTTCAGAAAGTCCTCCTTTGTTCGTGTCAATGATACACTTCCACAAACAATGTGTTGTGAAGAGCAGACGTTGATAGATCTCTTTTCTTTAAATAAAACAGGGTGCCCACACACACCTGATTGAAAAATCCCCCCCCACCATTGATTTGAAAACACACCTGACTCTAATTTCATCTTCAAATTAGCTACTAATCCTAGAATTCACATTACTTTTGACACTCACTCTAACAACTATGTAATATGTAATTTTGATCATTTTCCTCAATAAGTAAATGGCCAATTATAATAGGTTTGCCTTCATTTGGGTTTAACTGGGTTGTTCCCCTTGGTTCTTTATCTACTTTTAGGATTTGTGTGAATATGATGTTTTTAGGTCATATTAATGCAGAATATAGAAAATTCTTAAGGGTTCCACCAAACCTTCAAGCACCACTCTATGTAAATTACCCCACTTATTTTCCCTATATGATAGAGACTCAGATAGGTGACAGCACTTTTTTTGCCCAGCTTCAATCATTTGGAAACTTCACGGACAAGGACATGGTCAACCCTAGAATTGCTGGACAGAAACTGTTCTCATTTCTCTTGACCTTCCTCTTCTTCTTCTTGCACCTCCTCTCCTGTCCTCGTCCTCTACCTTCTTGTTTTTTGGATTCTTTGTTATCCCAAACAAGTGTTAACTGACCCATGGTCCTTAAAAACTATCTATCCTGATGTTTCTGATTGCGTGCTCGTGAAACTCATTTTGGACTCTTTTGATTTTTTTTTGATCTGGTTTTTTTCCACCTGGGAATTATGAGGTTAACTGTCTTTGAACTGTGGATGAACATGGAGTTAAAATCAAATGCCGAGTGCTTGTCTAAATATGCCACAAGGCACAGCCACTGATTTATGAAGGGATGTGGTGTGATCGTTTCACAATAAGTTCAATAAGAAATGTGAATCGTTGTTGAAAGCCAGGGAATAGTGATTACACTTTTGGGAAATGGGGTCCTGGCCTTTTGGTAGATGGCACTATGGTTTTTTTGGGATGATTAAAAAATTTAATAGGCCTGATTATAGTATGGTAAACCAATCAAGAAAAACTGTAAAGTCTTAGTTTTAATCTATAGAACAACATTTCATTCATTCATTCATTCATTCATTCACTTTCTTATCCACTTAATCCTGACAGGGTCCACAGGAGAAGCTTGATGCCTAGCCAGCAGTATAGGGCACATGGCTGGAACAACCCAAGAGAGCGTGCCAATCCATCGTAGGGCACCACTCGCACACTCTCATACACCACTCCCACACTAAGGGCCACTTAGTGTAATCAATTAAACTTAAAAAGCATGTTCTTTGGGAGGGGAGGAACAGGAGCACCCGGAGTAAAACCCACACAGGCACACAGGATGAGGATATGCAAACTACACACAGAAAGGACCCAGACCAACTCCACCCTGGTGATCAAGCACAGGAATATTTTTTTCTTGGAAACATAACTGTATGAGTTTTTTGCCAAACGGCATCAACGACATCAACTTGTACCAGGGGGGGGGGGGGCATCACCCCAAAAAGTAAAAGTAACATGTTTTTTGTTTCCACTGTGGTGGGAATTCAACCAAGTTTTTTCTGTAATGTGGGTCATAATGCTTGTTATGCTAGGAAGTACAGTGGTGGCTTGAAAAGTTGAACCCTGAACCCTTAAACAATTTTCTATATTTTCTGCATAAAAGATGATCTAAAACTCATCAGATTTTCACACAAGTTCTAAAAGTAGATAAAGAGAACCCAGTTAAACAAATGAAAACAAAAATATATACTTGTTTATTTTACTTATTGAGGAAAATTATAAATATTACATATTAGTGAATGGCAAAAGTATGTGATCCATCCGCCCGCAGGTCAGACAGATTGTGTACAATGGAGGAAATTAAAAGACCATTGTTACCCCTCCCCAGGAATAGTGGGTTGATCCACTCCAAGAGCAAGACATGTAAATAGTGGCGAGGGCACAAAGGACCCCCGGGTAACTTCTAAGCATACTAAAGGGCCTCTCTCACATTGGCTAATGTTAATGTTCATGGACTTCACCATCAGAAGAACACTAATCAACAATGGTGTGAATGGTAGGGTTGCAAGGAGAAAAACCACTACTCTCCAAAAACGAACATTGCTGCTCGTCTGCAGTTTTTGCCTGTTTTTGCTGCATCTGGGCCAGACGGAATGATGGAAACAATGAATTTCTGAATTTATATTCAGAGAATTCTAAAGGACAATGTCAGGACATCTGTCCATGAACTGAATCTCAAGAGGAAGGTGGGTCATGCAGCAAGACAACAACCCCAAGCACACCAAGTCGTTCTACCAAAAAATGACCAAAGAAGAATAAAGTTAATGTTTTGGTTTAGCCAAGTCAAAAGTCCTGACCTTAAGGCAATCGAAATGTGGAAGGACCTGAAGAAAGCAGTAAATGTGAGGAAAACCCACCAACATCCCAGAGCTGAAGCTGTTCTGTACGGAGCAATGGGCTAAAAATTCCCTCCAAGCGGCGGTGTGCAGGACCCCCCCCCCCCCCCCCCCCCACTCCCTACAAGAGAGACGCGAAGGGCAAAGAGGGTACGAAGGACAAAAGAAAGGTGGATAAAATAAGGTAGCAAAAGAAAGGGAAAGGGGACCCATCCACACCCCCCCGGGGAGACCCCCCCACCCCGCCCGTCTCACCTCCCATACTACCCAGGCCAAGACCACACTCTAACTACCACCCAATAGTAGGTTTTCTTCTCCGTCTCCCCGTCTTTGTTGCTCCAACGTGTTTAGTTGTGCAGTTATTGCTGCACAGGGGGGTATCACACCATTATGACGCTGAATGACTTTACGCTAAGTTTGATTTGGTCGCCTTCTTTCACCTCTTACCTTTACCTTTTTTGTAGTCCAACAAAAGCTTCCTCAACTTTGCGTATATTCTGGGATAGAGTTTCCGGTATTAATTTCTGCGTGTGGCCACATTGTCACAATCTTGATCCTTCAAGATTTTCGGTGTTCCGTTGCTTCCCTTTCCTCAATATTAAATAAATGACAAGTACTAATATTTTTTTTTTCTCTTTCTTGCTTTTATATAATACTCCCAACTACCTCCTCACTTTTTTGTTTTAACTGGGTCTCTCGTCTCTTTTTTTAGAACTTGGTATGTGAATGAAAATCTGATGTTTTTAGGTCATATTTCTTTATTCAGAAATATATACATTCCTGAAGGGTTCCACAACTTTCAAGCTCTACTGGAGAAGGCCAATTCAGCTAAAAGGCTCATTACACTGACATTTACTCAAACTAATCGGTTTTAAAATGTGTGACCCTAATGTGGGGTTGTTATTATGTTTATTGTATAGTATCTTGAAAATATATTACCTTGTAAAAGCAACAATAGTAACGTGCCTAGCATCATTTTATCTGTGCTAAATTCACATTACTATGTATTTTTCTGCATGTAAGCTAAAACTGGCCAGTGTTGCTTTTTTGAATCTATTGACATAATAGATTTTTAGCTCATTAATTAGGCACATGGTTTTGGAATTAATTTCATTCTGGTTCTGATTTCATGAAAGTTTCATAAACATTTCATAGAGCAGCATCTCATCTCGGGCTGAGCCCTGGGTTTTTGCACAGTCTAGGCACACCCCTGACTTTACTAAGATGTTGAATATGAATGCATAATACCATATTTGGAGCCTTGGAATCAGTGTTACCTCCATTTTTACTCTAGGTTTATACAGTGAGATTTTAGGCATCACAATTGAATTGATATCATCTACATTATGAACTTTGCTTTTTTTGAGGATAAAGCATTGCTATGTATTTTACCCTGCTAACATGTTTGCTATCTTAAAACCTCTCCTGTTCATGATTGTCCCCTCATTGTATGAAGTCTTAATAAAATATAAAGAAGACTTGGAAGACTTGTGAAACGGCTTGAGAAACTTTATTCAGCACCTGAAAAACCTGAAAAATGTACATAAACATTTTTAAAGCCCTGAAAAACTGCAACCGTTATTCTAAAAAAAACCCCAAAAAACTTGTCATCCGTTTTTATGATAGCGTTTTTAGACCTAGAACGTATTTCTGTGAACAATCTGTCTCAGTAAGATACGGCCAATGGCGCCCTCAAGTGGAGAAACACTAAAATCTCAACCACGTGGCTTCTTGCCGCTGGCACAATCATAAACGTCAAAGGACCCAAGATAAGATAAACAGTACGCTGTACATGTTGCTGCATGCCTGGACACGACTTAAAACATTACCAACGTTATTACTATAGCCTGTAGGCTATACTACAAGTCAAATAATTAGTCTTTGACTTTTAGTAATAATGTTAGTAATATGTTCCATTAAATAGGTTTATTCATAATATACATATTCTGTCTATATGTAGTCACTTGTTAATATGGGTGACCAGTCATTACATAGAATTATTGTTTTCACTGAATTCTGTATTAATCATGTCTACTTTAATAAAACAAACAATACAGCAAATTAAATAAAAAATTCACATCCATTTGCTAAGGAGCATTCATGAGCAGTAAATAACGGCAAACCCAATGAATATTAAGATTTTTCGTTGTTTTATTATTTCTTATAACAAAGGCAAATGGATTAGAAAGGCATAACTTTGGTATGTTTTCCTGTTATGATTAATGTTCCCTACAAATGAGAAAGAGAGTGGAGATTTCTTTTATTTTGGGTGTTAATAAAGTTAATAAAATAAAACTGTTAGTACATTTTTACACATAAATTTAGCAATTAAATTAACTGATCTATTTTAATTAAATACATGTCATGCAAACGTATTATTCCATTTTTGTAGTGGGAACTTCAGACTAAGTATTGCATGATCGACCAGTGGATAGGTCCTTTGACTCAAGGTGAAGGCTGCTGGACCCATTTGAAACAGATCAATCATTACACAAAAACAGCACCTTAAAATAATTATTATCATAAAATGAACATATTTGTAATAGAAATTAATACACAACCAGCAGGTGAATAATTTAAAATGGTGGAGTTTTTTTAAGTCCATGATGTGCATATTTGTTGGTGTCTTTCTGGTTTTTATCTTATGCATCTTATAGTGAAAGTGCATTCCCAATAAACATCTTTTAAACAGTGGAGAAGTTAGTCGGTTAATGGTGAGCCATAATTAAATTTGTACATCTATTTCAAAAATGTTTTTGTTTGGTTAATGTTATGGTTGTTTTATTATGTTTTGTTTGGTAATTAGGCAAAAGAAAAAATATTGTTTTTTCTTGTTGATGAAATTAATAAATTAATAAATTACTAGGTGATGTTGTTAGTTGCACAGAACAGTTATTTTTTGTTGCAAATGTAGTATTTGGAGATTTAAGAACAATTTGTTTCTTGTTTACAGCCCTGTCATTTTTGTAATTTTTTTAAATGTGTTTTTTGTGCAAGCTCGAATTGCTGATACGAACACACAAACATTCTGGATTATGTTTTGGAGCCACAGTTTACTTTTCTCGGATAAATACGTGTAAATTTCTAATTTTACATATTACAGACACATTCACCTGACATGTTTACCAATCCAATGAAAAAAGTATCACTTGCAACAGTAATGCTGAGATGTGTTTTTTTTTAACATTTGCCAATACAGAATTGGGAACATGATGAATATTTATTTTAAATTTGCATGTTACAGTGAGGCAAAAAAGTATTTAGTCAGCCACTGACTGTGCAGTTCTCCTACTTAGAAAAATGAGAGAGGTCTGTAATTTTCATCATAGGTACACTTCAACTATGAGAGGCAAAATGAGAAAACAAAATCCAGGAAATTACACTTTAGGATTTTTAAAAAAATTATTTGCAATTTATGGTGGCAAATAACTATTTGGTCAATAACAAAAGTTCAACTCAATACTTTGTAACATAAACTTTGTTGGCAATGACAGAGATCAAACATTTCCTGTAAGTCTTCACCAGGTTTGCACACACTGTAGCTGGTATTTTTTCCCATTCCTCCATGCAGATCTCCTCTAGAGCAGTGATGTTTTGGGGCTGTTGCTGAGCAACATGAACTTTCAACTCCCTCCACAAATTTTCTATGGGGTTGAAGTCTGGAGACTGGCTAGGCCACTCCAGGACCTTGAGCGGCGTGTTTGGGATCATTGTCATGCTGAAAGACCCAGTTACAGTCCATCTTCAGTGCTCTCACTGATGGAAGGAGGTTTTGGCTTAA
>JAJAGP010002445.1:0-106019 GCA_025084515.1 Ancistrus triradiatus | reverse complement strand
AACTTAAGAGTTTTGTTTCATTTAATGAGCCTTATAACCCGGTGCGCTTTATGTATGAAAATAGATCCGTTAGCAGTCGATCATTGATATCGCGCCTTATAACCCGGTGCGCTTTATGGTCCGGAAAATACGGTATATAATGAAGTACAAATATAGTACTTTACTCTGAGAAAGTAGATCCATCTCTGAAAGGACAAATTAGTCAGAGTACATACTGTACAAAGTATTATAAAAATGTATACAGGTAGGCGCTGTATAACATCCATCCAATCAATGTTAATTTGCTTTAACGGCCAAGGTGTTAAAAATTATATACAAATAATAATAGAAAATAAAAATCTTAACTGGTCACTTCAACACCCAGTCAACGCTGGGATCTACTAGTACCAAGCTGTAAATGGTGTACGTACGTGTTTGTATCTGTCCTATTGTAAGTAGTACTCCTTTGTTTGCCTCCACTACCTGTGTATTCTCTCTATCCTATAACTATATAAACTGGTTCACATTCACATGTTGAGTTTCTGTTTCATCTGGCTGATGTTCTGTGTTGTTCATAATACCGTCTCTCAATGCATTTTTGGTTTCCGTCAAACAAAAGTATCAGGTTCATCATACCATCCTTTTAAGTATTATGTCTTTTCCCTACACAGGGTCATAACAGTACATTACTATACTTTCTATAATTACTGTGGACTTCCAAGGTTTAACAGTTTAAGCATAAGATGAGATGGCATTAGGGATGCTGTGTAGATGGTAGCGTTCCACTTGTGTTTTCAAACGATATCTCTGGCGCAGTTTTTATATATATATATTGTACTGTAATATATTTACATTACAGTAGCCTGACATGACTGTGTGACTATGGTAATGTTTGGTCAGTGTCCATTTTGGTCAACAACCTGCTTTGCAGAATGTAATGCGGTTGTTAAATGGCACATAACTGAACTATAACTAACAAGTATATTGTGTAATGTTAATTGAAATTAACTAAAGAATTCAGTAAGATTTTAACAATTTAATAAAACATTTATGGTATGGCCTTAAAACTGCCCTTAATTAATGAGTTAATTTCAAGTAAACAACATTTCTGATATTGTCTCTATACAAAAAAGCTTGTTGAAATTGCCCATCACACACAACAAAGCAGGTTTTCGTTTTACATTTTACAACAAAAATGTGTAGATTCATGAATATTGCTTTTCTTTCAGGAAATACTGGCAGAGAGAAAAAGGGTTCTACTGAAGGCAGCACAAAGGTTAATGTTTTATAATATAATTGTAGGGCTTTTTGTTCTGTGTATCAGCTATATTAAAGCACATTAAACTCAACAGCATGCTATGAGTCAGCAATAACACCACCATGGATCTTATTACACATAAAAATATCTCTTATAGCATAGCCAGTCTCTCTGACATTTCACTCTGCTTGTACTGAGCTCATTATTATAGTACGTCTGTCTCATGATGATTATAAATTCACTTGTGTACAACATACCATCAGTGAGACTGATAAAAATATCAGTGGTAGACGGTGTTTTCAGTAATGTGCCAAAAATATTTTCCTGAGAAATGGGACAAATGTTGTTCTCTTTTTTGTTTGGCAGTCAGCATGAGGAGAAAGAAAGAGCTTTTAAAGAGCAGCTGTCACATCTGGCTGCACTACTGCCAACTCTCCAGGTGAAAATGTTTTCCTACTCTTTATCTGAGCACTCCGTGTCAAAATAAGTCTTAAAGTTTATTTTCCTTCCGCAGGTCCATCTGGTTACATGCTCTGCTTTCCTTTGTTCAGCTAATAAGTTTGAGTTTTTAGACATGGGTTATGTAAGTAGACTTATTTTTAAAATCAGTTCGGATAAACATATTTACCAAAATAGTCACATTAAGAACTATGTCCCCTTCCCGTCTCTCACAGCAACTGATGGAGAGGCTGAAAAAGATTGTGAAACTGCCTCACAGGCTGAGGCCATCCCAGAGCAGTAAGGTAAAAACAAACAAAACAAAATACAGGATGCACATTCACTCTGTGTCGTTTCCTAGTATCACCCATTTCATGGAGTGTATCCCTACACAGATAAACACGGAGTATCGGTCTGAATTGCCCGCTGTCTGGAGCCCCTGCCTGCTTCCTGGGTCAACGACGATCAATGTCTACAGCAGGGAGTGCATCAGGACTTGGCTTGAACAAACCACTGGTGGACTCTTAGTTTCAATGTAATGTGTAGTAGAACTTTTGAAGGAACACTCCAGCATTTCATCTAACGTCTTTTCCACCATATATGTTCAACAACAATTTTCAAACATTTCCCAGGAAATGTTTCAAAGCAACCTTATACTGGATTTAAATGATTTATTTAACAGAAGCCCTTAACCAGAAAAATGTATTAGGTTCAACTCCTTTCTATGCTCATTGCTCATTTTATCAGTTACACTTATCATATAGAGGCACTTTGTGGTTCTACAATTACAGACTGTAGTCCATCTGTTTCTCTACATACTTTGTTAGTTCACTTTACTCTATTCTCTAATGGTCAGGTCCCTCACAGGACCACCATAAATCAGGTACTATTTGGGTGGCGTGTCATTCTCAGCACTGCAGTGACCCTGATGGTGGTGGTGGTGTGTTAGTGTGTGTTGTGCTGGCACAATTGGATCAGACACAGCAGTGCTGCTGGAGTTTTTAGCGCTGTGCTCACTCACTGTGCACTCTATTAGACACAGCTATCATATTGCTCCACCTTGTAGGTGTAAAGTCGGAGATAGTAGCTCATCTGTTGTTGCACAGGTTGTGTTAGTCATCCTCTAGTCCTTCATCAGTGCAGGGATGCTGTCTACAGGATACTGGTGGCTGGACGTTTTTGGTTGCTGGACTATTTTCAGTCAAGCAGTGACACTGAGGTGTTTAAAAACTTCAGCAGCATTGCTGTGTCTGAACCACTCATACCTCCTCCACACCCCAGTCCCTGGCTGCTCACGATTGGACTATTATACACAAAACACTCAAACTGCAGCCACTTTTTCCTTTCTCTGTTTTTAAGAATTCCTTAAAAAAGCATTTTAAATGATACTTGTACCTGTTACTCTGCTAATTGATCGTTTTACCCCCATGTATCTTTGCATCTGTGTCTACTACTGGTGTATGTCATTATTTATTGTCATCTCTGTACATTGTATAGTTCTCCTTCTCTCTGTGTTTCCTTTCCTCAAGTGGCATTGGCTACTTGTCAGGCTGCCATTGTAAATAAGAATCTATTCTTAATGACTCATCTGGTTAAATTATGAGTTAAATAAAACGCCACCACCACATCAGTGTCAGTGCAGTGCTGAGAATGATCCACCACCCAAATAGTACCTGATCTATGGTGGTCCTGTGAGGGTCCTGACCATTAGAGAGCAGAGTAAAGGAGACGAACAAAGTATGTAGAGAAACAGATGGACTACAGTCTGTAATTGTAGAACTATAAAGTGCTTCTATATAGTAAGAGGAACTGATAAGATGGGCAGTGAGTGTAGAAACAAGGATGTGTAATGTGTAATAAAGTGATCGGTGGGTGTAAATTTGAACATGGGAAGGTTATGGATCTTACTTAAGATCCAAACAGTGGCAGCCAAGGTTTTCTCTCCTGAATGTCTCTCCTGACCCTAACCCTTTCTCTCCTGAATATATTTTAGTGAAGCAAAAATTATTTCTGTGCAATATCTGTTCAAGTTTGTTTAGAGGATACAAATATTTCCAGTACTTCAATTTTCAGCAGTCAAAATATTTTGAAGCCCATTTTTCATGTATGTCAAAAATATTGAAATAACATAAAACAGGTTTTTGTCACAACAGATTTTGCACCCTTTTGGCATCAATGGGACTGAAAGGGGTAAACAAATAACTTTCCACCTTTCAGAGTGCACAAATCCAAATCACTGAGCCACACAAAAAAATAAATGAAAACTACAACCTTTACACTGCCATTGTAGGACTAGACAGCTGTGTAAAAACAAATGCTGTTTTTAAGTACTTCTGTCTATTTAATGGTTCCTTTTTTGTGTTGTTTTGTTTTTTGGGGAAGGGTGGTACCTGTGTGCTCATAAATTAAACTTTGTAGAATCTGTTCCTACTGAAAATAAGTCCCATAATAATTCATTTGAGTAATTTGTTTTCTCTGAAGGGACATGTTTTACAAAGTTTGATCTAGTTTACTACTGTACTTTTGTTTGAATTCTTTAAGAAATTGGTCTACATAAATTAACATTCTCATAAGCTTTCACTGAATACCTAATATAAAACTTCCATTAGTGAGTTTTAATGAATTCGGCTTTCTATATATGAGGCATACGAGGACTAGGACAGAAACTAGATACAATACGACTGAATGAAATGAAGCTGTGTTTTGTTCCCCCAGGATGCCAACAGTACCCTCTCACTCTCCAGCAGTTGGAAGCATGGCGCTAGGCTCATCGGTGGTGAGGAAGCCCACATCTCACCGTTACATCAGCACTAAGGTCCTGCTGGCTGAAGGTGGAGAGAGTCCTTTCATGGAGCACTGCCGAAATTATGAGAACAGCTACAAGGTGAGCTGTAAGCTAACACAGCTCCAAGGGATTTACTTGTACCCAATGTTTCAATTAGGTATTAATAATTTTGTATTTGGTGTTCTTGTCATCACATCATTATTGAACTCTTTGTAGAACTGAAGAACAATCATTTATAACACATCATGATAGACTTGCTCAATGTGGCAATCTGTGATTATGGCATACAGAGTATTAAGAATAATATTAGGTGTTAGTGCTTTCATAATAATAATTCACAGGGCTCACTGTTGCAACACCGTGGATGATCCTTCATCCAGCCAAGTATGCCTGTATGTGACCTGGCTGGAATTTACTATCAGGAGCTCATGCATTACGTGAGCACAAGAGCGTGAGAAGTGAGGGGATGCAAACTGAATGCAGAAGTATAAAAGGTCATCTGTGTCTATAATGGCCATGTGCGCACATGCACACACACACGTATACACACACACACGTACACACACACTAGGGATGGAATATCTGTCCAGAATTAGTAAATTTCTTTATGGATATTGCTGTGTGCACAGGGGCATTGAAACACAACATACAGGTATGTGCCATTTAATGACTATCTGATCAATGTCTGCTCACTTTAACCAAAGAGGTCTTAAAAATTATAATAAATTATAAAGGGAAATAAAAATCTGTCTTTTAAGTCATTGAGGCCATAAACTGCTGGTCATCTCAACAGCCAATCAACACTGCAGATCCATGAGCAGAGGCAAGAGTTAGCCCCCCCATTACCTGTATCTTCTCTTTCACCTATAACTAGATAAACTACAGGGTGGACCATTCATATGGATACAGCTAAATAAAATGGGAATGGTTGGTGATATCAACTTCCTATTTGTGGCACATTAGTATATGGGAAAAAATGGGGGAAAAACTTTTCAAGATGGGTGTTGACCATGGCGGCCATTTTGGATCCAACTATATTATTTCCAATGGGAAGAGGGTCATGTAAAACATCAAACTTATTGAGAATTTCACAAGAAAAACAACGGTGTGCTTGGTTTTAACAGAACGTTATTCTTTCATGAGTTATTTACAAGTTTATGACCAAATATAAAATGTGTTCAAAGTGCTACCCATTGTGTTAGATTCTCAATGCAACCCTCTTCTCCCACTCTTGACACACTGATAGCAACACCACAGAAGAAATGCTAGCACAGGCTTCGAGTATCCGTTGTTTCAGATGCTGCACATCTCGTATCTTCACAGCATAGACAATTGCCTTCAGATGACCCCAAAGATAAAAGTCTAAGGGGGTCAGATCGGGAGAGCATTTCTTCTGCGGTGTTGCTATCAGTATGCCAAGAGTGGGAGAAGAGGGTTGCATTGACAATCCAACACAATGGGCAGCACTTCGAACACAATTTATAAGTGGTCATAAACTTGTAAATAACTCATGAAAGAATAAAGTTCTGTTAAAACCAAGCACACCATTGTTTTTCTTGTAGAATTCCCAATATGTCTGATGTGTTACATGACCCTCTTCCCATTGGAAATAATAAAGTTGGATCCAAAATGGCCGACTTCAAAATGGCCACCATGGTCAACACCCATCTTGAAAAGTTTTCCCCCTCCCATATACTAATGTGCCACAAAAAGGAAGTTGATATCACCAACCATTCCCATTTTATTTAGGTGTATCCATATGAATGGCCCACCCTGTAGTTCACATTCACTCATTGAATCTCTGTTTCATCTGGTGTTGTTTGCAATACTGTCTATCAATTCATTTTTGGCTTCTGTCAAACAAAAGTATAAGGTTCATCATACCATCCATTTAAGTGTTACGACTTTCCCCTACACAAGGTTGTAACAGTATTATATTTTCTATAATTATTGCAAATTTCCTTAAATAAAAAATGTAGTGGCATTAGGGATGCTGTGTAGATAGAAGTGTTCCACTCATGTTTTTGCATTTACGTATCATTTGCATGCAGTTTTCTTGTGAAGATCTCATTTATATTTTACGTTACAGTATCATAAAGACTATGTGACATATAATAATGTCTGGTCAACGTCCAGTTAGGACAACATCCTGTTTTGCAGAATGTAATTCGGTTGTTACATTGTGCTCTTTTATATACAGTGGTACCTCAGTTCTCGACAACCTCGGAACTTGTCAAATTTGGTTCTCGACTCATTTTAACTAGAAAAATTTGACTCGGTTCTCGTTGTTTGCTCGGTACTCAGCACACTTGTTTAAACTTATATGAGTCGAGCCACGTGACTCGTTTCAGCCAAAACTCAATTCACGATTCAACAGACACTGATTCATGTTCTCAAAGCCCTGAGAGATCTCCACTATTTTTCTGCTATTTCTCCGCACTTTTTCTTTATTTTTTTCATCTACATTATTGTATTTTTAGTGCAAATAAGTCTTCATGGGTCCTAAAAATAAGAGAATCCGAAAGCAAAACAGGAATTGAATCCTCCAGACCACTGCAGTTGCAGTTAGTTTAGCAGCTATGCTAGTGCCCGGAGTTCATCAATAGAGTAAGTAAGAAAAACACTTTTAATTTTCACTTTCCATTCATTACTCACTAAATTACATGAGATTTTGTAGCACTTTTATAACTATTATAAAATAAGCTTTGTGTTAATTATTTTGGCCAACTGTGGGTTAATGTAAGTGTTTTAAACATTAACTTACTTATCATACATAGATCCACTATTATACGATATAGACCGCTCTACCAAACACTCATTAAACTTTTCAGTTCATGATACATTTAACTTATGATGGATTTGTCAGAACATAACCCCATCGTAACTCAGGGAGCACCTGCACAATATAACTTCACTAATGCCTATACTGCCTTATACAGTGTGGATTTTCTAGGTCTCTGGAACGGATGAACCCAATTTACATTATTTGTTATGAAAACAATTTTCTCGGTACTTGCCATTTTCGGTTCTCTACAAGCCTTCTGGAATGGATTAACGATGAGAACCGACGTACCACTGTAGATGTAAACAATCCTCCATCGCATTCAAAAATTTATCTGACTTCTGCCAAACCCAGATTTGCTCCATTAAACAGCCATATATTAAAGCATGATTTCTCTCTTTTGAGAATGTGTTCCCACTGCTCCCAAGTCCTCTTGTTGTGCAATTTACACAACTCCTCTCAGGGATGGGCCTAGTTTTAATGAAGGAGTGGTCTGTGGTAGTATTACCAACATAGTTTTGTGGTTCTGATATGTGCATGACAGCATAAAACATCATTCAACCAAAATTTGATTGTATGACTTAAATGTTTGAAGCTGTGGTTTCACTCATGTCTCTGAGCAGACTTTGCAGACAGAGATTCAGAACCTTAAAGACCTGGTGCAGGAGATTCACAGAGACCTGACTAAACATCATTCCCTCATTAAGACGGACACCATGAGTGAGATCCTAGACAGATCTTTGCAGATGGACAGGGAGATCTCTTCAGAATACTCCTCAGTCGAGATAATGAGGGCCATGTTTGAGGAAGTAAGGGTCTTGTATGCCAGTCACATTTGTTTCTCTGGTGGATGTCTTTGATGTGAAAATCTTTCCGTTACCTTTTATGTTTAGATCTGGGAGGAGACATACCAGCGGGTGGCAAACGAGCAAGAAATTTATGAAGGTGAATTAATGAACACTGAATAAGTGTTACACATTCCATTTTTGATTGATGATCTAATGCATTGTGGTTTCCACTTCTAGCTCAACTTCATGACTTGGTTCAGTTAAAACAAGAAAATTCCTACCTGACTACCATTGCTAGACAAATAGGTCCCTACATCCGTTCCATAGCAAAGGTGAAAGAACGCATTGAGCCCAGGTTAGTGCCTCTCTGTCACTGTATTAAGTCCATTTTATCTGTAAAGTAACATTTCTAACCTTATGTTATTGCAGACTGAAGGAGCCTAAGGAGTTAAAAGACGACCGCACTGAGATGATGCTAAAGATTTATGAAGACAGCACTATGGCAGATACACTTAGGCAAGCTCTCAACATCTCAGCATCTACTTAACTTGTTTTGCATTGTTTTAATGGGAGTGTAGAGCATAGTGTATCAAATAATTCTAATCAAATTTTTGTCAACACAATCTCTACTTTCTGCATCCGTAGTATATGAGCATTTCTAATGGAAGACTCAAGGGAAGTTGTCATAAAATTTTTGTATAACATAAAAAGATACACTACATGACAAAATTATATGGACACCCAAACATCCACATGTTCTTACTGAACAACACAATCCAAACAGATATGTATTTATTTAGAATCCCTCCCCACCTTTGCTACCTCTGGGATTTACAACCCCAAATCAGAAAGTTAGGACTGTATGGAAATTGCAAATATTAAACTAAACAACAATGTGATTTGCAAACAAGTGATGTCGACAGGTGATTATAATCATGATTTAGTACAAAAGCAGTATCCACAAAAGGCTGAGCAGAGATAGGCAGAGGATCTCCAGTTTGTCAACAAATGCATGAGAAAATTAATGAAATGTTTCTCAACAATGTTCCTCAAAGAAAGACTGGAGGGATTTGCATATTTCAGTCCTAAGTTTTTCTGATCTGGCATTGTCGTGTTGAAAAATGCATGGATGTCCCTGTGAAATGTCGTCTGTATATGCTACTCTAAAATCTCAATGTACTTTTCTGCATTACTGCTGCAATCACAGAAGTGTAAATAATTTACCATGGGCACTGACACAACCCCATACCATGACAGAGTCCGACATTTGGACTTGTAGCTGATAGTGTGAATGGTCCTTTTCATCTTTTCTGGAGCACACGGCATCCGTTTCTTCAAAAATATCTGAAATAATGATTCATCTGACCATAATACACTGTGTTTCCACTGTGTGATGGTCCATCCCCGATGCCTTCGAGCCCAGAGAACCCATCGCTGTTTCAGGACACGGTTAATATAAGGCTCATTTGTTTTTGCAGTAATGTCTTAAGTGGCATCTGTTAATGTCACTCTATTGTAGTGCATGACAAAGGTTTGCCAAAGAAATTCCTTGCCCATGTGGTTCTATCAGCTATTGATGAATGGCGGTTCTTGATGCAGGGCCGTTTGAGGGAGTGAACATCACAAGCATTCAGCCCTTGGCCGTTACACCCTGAAATTCCTCCCAATTCCTTGAATCGTTTAATGATATTACGCATTGTAGATGGAGAAATATGCAAATCCCTTCCTTGCAAATATTTCTTTGAGGAACATTGTTTTTAAAGATTTCATTGATTTTCTCATGCATTTGTTGACAAACTGTAGATCCTATGCCCATCTTTAGTCCTCAAACTCAACCTTTTGTGGATACTATTTTTGTATCAAATCATGATTATAATCACCTGTTCACATCATCTGTTTAAAATCACATCATTATTTCATTTTTTCCACCTCATTACTAGACCTAAATAGACCCCGGCCCAACATTTATTGGAATGTGTTGCAGGCCTGAAATACAAGAATGGATGTTTATTAACAAATGGAATTAAGTTGACCAGAAAAAAAACATGAAATATCATGGGTTCATACTGTCTGTAAAGAAATAGAAGTCAGAATACATGTAAGACAACTGCAGTTTTTTTAAAATGGAATTTTGAGGTTTTACTATATACCGACTATACCATATTGGTGACAGTGGTTGCTCAGTTTTTAAGTCTGTGGATACTTATAGAAAGTTTACAAGTTCAAATCCTTGCCTTGCCAAGCTGCCACTGTTAGGACTCTAAGCAAGGTCCTTCACTTTAACGACATATCTTAGTTGTAAGTTGCTGTGGATAAGGGGTTCTGCTAAATACTATAAATGTTGTTTATGATGTACTGTCATTCATTTGGTTTATCTCAACAGCAGTGAATTAACCTCACCCCATGAGGACCATCGCACATTGAAAAGCCTATCTGATGACTCCAGCCCTAAAAACAAGGACCTGTACAGGCAGAGCAAGCAGAAGTGTGCGACTGACACAGGCCACTGTGTGCCTGTGAAAGCTTAACTCAGTTAGTCCTACAGCATGAACTCCTTGGCTATCTGTTTTTTTAAGACCAGACAATTGACAAGGCATTGTCTTCTTATAAAACGGGATGTAATCTATGTTGGAACTGCACTGACTATTATAAAATAAGAACAAATAATACATATTGACATTCAATATATGGTGACAGCTTTTTAATGTTTAGTGTTTATGGTTTTTTAGTGAATAACTGTAACGTTCCCTCTACTTTAAAAATACTCATTCACATGGATGTGTGAAGCCTTTATGTCTGACAATTCATAGAAACTGTTACAGTTGATAAAGTGCAACAAATCCTAATTGTCTAATGTCCATTAATGCTACACCAAAGTGGAAAAGGTTGTGGGTTTTGGATATGGTAGGTTGTTCTCCCAGAGCCATTCACTGTCCCTTCTGAAATCCGTCCAGTCAAAAAAAAATACACCCAACATATCTGATTCAATGAAATGCAATGACTGGAAGGTGAAAATACTCATGAGGTCAGGGTGAAGAGAAATGAAATGTGACCAAAACATGCAATGCATAGAAGTTACCTGTGCATCTTGTAATTAGTGAGCTCTAATTAGCAGAACTCCCTTGCAGACACACTTTGTGAATGTTGCCAACAAAGGCATCTGTTAGACTTTTCCACTTAATGCACAGTTGTAGAATCCAAGCTACCAGACTCTCCTGCCCACTCAACACATGGTTAACATGGAAAGGATTTATGCCTACTAAGTAGGGGTGTAACGATACACTCTACTCACGATTCGATTTACAATACAGTAATGTTTTGATTTGCTTACCTTTTTTTGCCTGAAGTGTACACAATTCAAAACAATGCACATTTTCTTGAATAATAACACCAAAATCTTAGTGCCCTGCAATTAAAATAAATAACTAGAAACTGAAGTTTAAAATTGTAAATGATCTATTTTAGCTTCACCATATATTAAATAGCTGAGTGAAAACGTTCCTTTTTTATTTCTGACGAATAACAATTCAAAATAATGTACACTTAACTTATTGCACATAATGTGTAAGGGAGCATGACGTATGATTATGCCCTCTGGTGTCCAAAAAATGCAATTGCCCCAAATGGCATAAAAAAACAGATGCAGATCTCCATTTTTGTATTGTGATGCATCGTTACACACCTACTGCTAAACAAAAGTATGAAGGCAATCTGAAGGAGATGAACAATACTTAGGAACCATGTTTATTACAGATTGTCAGCATTTAGTATTTCAAACTCTATGCCTACAACTGACAACAGCGTTTGGAGAAAACTAGAACAATTATTTATAAATTCAGTGATGTGTAAAACATGCAGGAACAATATAAGTATAATAAAAACTCGCTTCCTCTGGCCACAAAAGACAAATTTGTAACACTATACCAAACTGCACTGCAGGATCAATTCTAGGTAAAAAAAACCCCAGAATAATAAAACTAATAATTCCTATCTAAAAGGTTTTAAGTAATAAAACATGTTGAGAAATACCTTTTGATAGAACAGCAGACAGGCCTTCCTGTGAAATAAATAGTTTTCTCTGTGAATATTTGGTTCAAGTTGAGGTAATCCTTTCCTGGTTAAAATTCAACACCATACAACCCCAGTCCTTTAAATACTAAACCCTGTCCTAATACCGGCAAAAAAACCAAACAAACCAAAAAAACACAGAAGACCCATAAACCCAATGAGGAACTGACATGAGATGTCCTGACATGATGAATATAACAATATAAATGGAACATTTCTATTATGATATTATGAATACATGGATGTAGAAATGTGGTGTATAGGAGGAATGATCATATAAATAATACGTATTCATGGTTGGATGGATAATGTAGGAATGCTGGGAGACTCAGAGTGGTGTGTGTAGAGGTTGAGGCTCCACCCTGCTCAGAGCGAACCTGCGTATCTAACAGCAGGTCAATCTCTTAGTGCTGTGTCCGCACTTCTCTTGGCGTTAACGCAAGCTACAAGGTCACCAAGGAACCAGCTCGCTCACAGTGCCAGTCTGAGGTGTACAGGAGTGCACTTCTAGACGTTTCCACCTTTCTCCTTTCAATTTGTCTGTCCCAGTCTTAGGAGTTTATTCTGATGCCTGAGATAAAGGGTAAACCAGTGGGCACTCTCTTCTTGTACTCAAGGTAATCCTCCCCAAAGAAATGGATGAGAGAGATCTCTTCTTCCTCAACCCGCTCCCGGAAAAACCGCCAGCTGGCCAGGGTGTAGGCCACAAGGCAAAGTGGGTTACACAGCATTATCTGTTAAACAAGCAGTCAACAAAACAATGTCAAAATTTCAAAATCCAGAAGTGCAAAGAAAAGACTGTTACATAACCATCTGACAGTGACTGCAATTATTGAAGCAGACCAATGATTGACATCCTCAGAGGTTAGATTGAGATATACAGTGGTACCTCAGTTCTCGACCTCGAACTCTGTTCTTGATCCATTTTGACATTTGACACTATGATATATACAGCATCTATAAAACTCCTTGGTTCACCATACTTTCAATTAGTGTTGCATCGATACCGTATCGGCGCCAATACTGACACTTACACACTATTGGTAATGGAGTGCACCGATACCAGGAAGGGGCTACTGACGCACATCGTCCCCTTCCTCGTGGACATATAAGGGTCTTTTGACTTTTTTTTCCCCCCAAAATTTGGTATTCTTTTATACTTATTCTGCAACAAATCCTTAACATTATGTGAGGTTTGAAAGAATTTTGAATATTGGTAGCCCGGGTTGAGGAGACATCATCAGTGCGGTTGTAGGTTCTGTTTCTTCAGCACCTACAACCGCACTGATGATGTCTCCTCGATTGGTGACGAAACGTTTGCAATACAATTGCCAAGCTCGGAGAACAACCCAGAACCAATTATGTGAGGTGTTTTAAGTTTTATGCATTTTGGACTCAACCTGCGGAGTCACTCATCTGAGAGAGCCAATCAGCGCTTTGAATACACAAGTGGACCAATCAGATTCCTTCTTCTGACCTGGTACACATATTTGATGGCAGTTTATTACAGGACCTGAGTGCTGTCTAACCTAAAGGAAAGTTCTACAACCTAAAACAAGAAATGCCATATAAATGAAACAATAAAAATGCCATAGTAAACTTGACTTTTTATTTTCTGATACATGTAAACGATCTGTTACGACACTAATTTCATGTTTTAAACATAATTTATTTTTAAATTTATTAACTCTGTGCGTTCCATGAAAACCATTGCTTCTTTTTATGTTTTCCAGACAGAACCTTACAAATTCCAAGGAGAAAGTGAGTTCTTGGGATTAGAAGGTTCTACATTTGACCTGTTCCCAAAAACTCATTTGATATTGCACATTTAGAATACATTTAGGGGGTCTGTGATTTATGTATGAAAGACACTTGTTCCACATCTCAGTTTTGCAATTTAGAATGCAAAATCTTTGAAGCTCAAGATCTCAAAATGACTCAGAATGCAAATAGAACCTTATAATTCCAAGGGGATGACATGAGCACCACTAGACGAAACTTAACTCAAGCTGTCTGCATTGTGTTATTATTTGTCACTTGGGATTATTTCTCACCAGTATTTTGAGACTGAAATGCAAATATAACCAACAATTTAAAAACTTCGTAAGATTAAGCTTCCTGTTACTGCATTATGAGAATATTTTTTTCCATGGCTCTAAAACTTTTAAAACTCAAAAAGTAAATACTATTATTTCAAGCTCATTATATCTTATTTTATGATGCAGAACACTGGTTTTACCAAAATAAAGGCAATCTATAAAAAGTGAAATGCTATAAAGATCAGGATTTATAGGCACCTATGGAGTAGGTAAGTTAGATAGAATTTGTACCGGTACTTGGTATTGGCCGATACTTGAACTTCAGGTATCAGTATCGAAAGGAAAAAAGTGGTATCGGTGCATCCCTCAACTTACAATGAATTATCGGAACGTTTTCCCATTGTAAATCAGTGAATTCAAGTACCATACAATAGAAAAACACATGTGACATGTCTAGATAAAACCACAAAAAGAAGCTAACCATAGCATGCAGAGGACTGTCATTTACTAAACTAATATCTCATAGGTAGCATAGCGCAGGACAAACTACCTGAGTACCGATGCTCCAGTAGAACCAGCCCACATAAGAGGGATGTCTGAATAATGAGTAGACACCACTGGTGACCAGCACATGACTCTGTGCCTTCTCATTCTGCACTATATGGTTAAAGTTGGATCCTGCTGTCAGCATGGCAGACTTGCGCAGTCCCTCTCCACAAAATACCATTGCTAATCCCACCAAACACATCCAGTTCAGCTGCTTCAGTTCTGTCAGAGGAAACAGTACAGAAGAACAACGTCAGTAAGGGCATGGATACAATTTGTATCTTTACATAATAGATTGGTGTGCCCTTGCTTGTGGTTTAGAGTCAAGTGCCAGCAGTCACTGAGGACCTGGGTTTAAATCCTGAACTAGGCTTGCAACATAGAGGTTGGGTGGTGTGGTTGCAAACTGGACTTCATACTGGCCAGCAGCACTGTGGGTTGGTATTGATGCAGAGGATTATATTGAGACAAATGGTACCATACCACTGTGTGGAACAATGGACTGTGGTAGCCTAGTGGTTAAGGTACTGGACTATGGACCAAAAGGTCCAGGGTTCAAATCCCACCTCTGCCAAGCTGCCACTGTTGGGTCCTTGAGCAAGGCCCTTAACCCACAATTGCTTGGATTGTAAGATTGTATCAACTGTAAGTCGCTCTGGATAAGGGCGTCTGCTAAATACTGTAAACAAAGCTCTAGCAATCCATTTCCATACCTTGCCAAGAAAGCTCTACAGATAATAAAAACAAGCCATAGAGCCATCTTTTTTCTTGCTATGTATGAAGATGCCAATACAGAGACACAAGAATGAGATACAGTGTGTTCTCCTTATCAGATTATACAATGTTCTCAGATTATACATCATTTTATGAATGACAGTTCTTTAAAAATGCAAAATTGTCATAATAACAGCAATGTTATTAAAAATAACATAAATCTTGAAAATGTGGCACTGTAGCTGGTTAAGAGAAGACAATATGATATGCCCACTGTCCAAAGCAGTGGTTCCCAAAGTAGCAGGCACAAAGCTATTGCCTGGGGGCAGATATGCAAACGCAATGAATGCAATTAAAAGGAACTGCTCAAATAAGACAAACAAGTTTGTGAGAGGGCTCTCAGCTAAATGCAAGCCCACACTGAAAAGACGTGGGGATTTTTGCAGAGTTCAGGTTTTAGTTTTTTTTTCTCTCTCAGAGAGCTGATTAAGTTTTTAAGTCATTTTTGTGCAGAGAGGTGATTTTGTCGCAAGATACGAATGCTTTTTCACAGTAAAAGTGTAAGATATGCGCAAACCGCTTCCAAAACTGATGTAATGCATATAGTTAAGCCAGTTATATTTTAAATACATCATTGATAAATATATCCTCTTACTGAAGGCTTTTAGATTAGCATTGTAACATGAGGCACACTCAGCTTTTGAATCACCCACAGATATGTGGTGTGGCCTAGAGGTGTTCCCAAAATTGTATTTGCAAAAATAAGATTTCAGATGACATGCAGGATTGCTTAAATTAATTATGCTTACAAACCTGGAACAAGTAGCTTCTCCACTATGAACTCCACCCATGACGAGATGGCTGCTACAGTGTATTCTATGCTGTGGTTGAGCAGAAAGGAGTCTAGAGACAGACTGCGTGGGTTGATCATAGCTGTAACCAGGTACTCAGAGTAGTGGAAGAACGTTAACGAACACATGTACCTACAAAAACGTAACAATAATAAAAGTCCAGTCAAATATATTTACATAGTGCTTTTTACAATGGAGCATTGTCTCAAAGCAGCTTTACAAATATCTATGCCCACAGGCCTAATTGAGCAAGTCTAAGACCACAGTGGCAAGGAAAATCTCCCTAAATGCTGTAAGGAAGAAACCATGGGAGGACCAAGACTGAATATGGGACCCAACCTCCTTTGGCAGCTTAGATGAGATCGCTAAGAATTCAACTAAGTTACATAATTAATAAGCTTAAAGTAATAGTTACAATGCACAGAAGCTATATATCTAACAAAGTTAAAGAAAATACAATAAATAAAATAATATACAGACTATAATAAACTGAAGATAATACAATATTATGAAGAGTATAAACAAATAGAAAATATTAAACTTTAGAATACAAGACGATAGTACAGATAACGAATAAAATTCTAAATTTAATAGCAGCCAGTAAACAGTCACTGAAGGTTCTCATGTCCTCAGTGGGTAAGTTATAGTGTGGGATCCCACAAACCGGGGCAGGGGAGGGGGTGTAATTACCCTCTGATGTAGTCCGAGTACTGATATGAGGACTGGATCTGATAATCATTAACCTTGGCCTACAGTATAACAGCAACATTACCATAGTGCATGATGAATAATACCTTATCATTATATTACTACTGTATGAAATCTGAAGAGGTCATGTTACATTACCAGCCAAAGTGTGTCCATGTTGTATCTGCAAAACTAATGATCAAGCCACATCCAAAGGCAAATCCTAGAAAGCAAGCTCGCACAGCTACCTAACAGAAAAAGAAAAGCAAATTTACATGTAGTATAATAAAGAGCAGATGTGCACCAGTGAACTGTAAACCAAACTATAAACTTTATAAACTAAAGATGGATTAGGACTGATTAATGTGATGATTACACGTATCCTGATAAATTATATAAGTACAGTCTATATGACATTTTGCAGTTCATGATAAACAATTGCATTAACCAAAAAAGGTTAATGATAGACACAGAGAAAAAATCAACACTGATGGAACAAATTAGGCACACAAACAACCCCCAAAAGCGCACGACATTGCGCCAACCACTTTGAACAAGGGTTTTAAGTAGCAGAGGATGTGATTAAGAAATGTGATAAATGTCTGGGCCGGCATCCGGAACGCTGGAAACAGACCTAAAGTGTGAACATCAAATCCTTTACGAAAAACAGTGGTACTAAAAAGCACAATGCAAACACGTTTGTGCAAAGAAACACTAGGCAAACAGTCATCACTGTTCATATGAGGTTTCAATCGTTTTTTTTAAACTGTCATTCAGGGGGCTAAATATCCAGCTACTGGAAGTGCAGAAGCCTGTACACTCTTAATGGTGGTCTCAGATAAAAAGGGAGGGTTGCATTAGAAAGGGCATCCAGCATAAAACTTGTGCCAAGTTCAAAAAGCAGCTCAGGATGACATGCTTTGATGACCCCTAATGGGAGCAGCCAAATGTAGGCCTTTATTTCATTATGTAGCAAAAGCAGGGAAGGGAGCGACCAACAAAAAAACTGATTTCAACATCCAAACAGTTAATGCGTTTATTATAAAAGCACTAAAACTTGATAAAAACTATATTAAAATAATTGTATTGTGTCAATACACTGATCAGTCATAACTAATAATAACACTAATGTAACAGGTACTGACTAAAGAGCAAAGACACTGCAAACTTACATGTGAGAATCTTGTATATAAATAACATATTTCTTGTTTAATTTAGGATGTGAGCAGGACTGAAGTGCAACTGAAACATGCATTGAACTCAGTTCACAGTTTCCTGTTTCTCCTCCTGCAGTACGTCATCTTACCACCACAAACAGAAATTAATCTGCAACTGTCCTGCCATCTACGCATGGTTCTCACACTGCAGAGTGAAGATCCAGCACATGCAATTCACCTAACTGGGTTAGACAATCGTCTTTGTGCTAAAGTGGGGGCCAACCAATGCTCAGGATTAGTCTGCTCACACTGATGCCACATGTGTTTAATAAAGCTTTGTGTACCAGAAGCTGTACTGTTAAGTGTGTCATTCAAACTGATGTAATACATCAACTACTGTATCTGGCGATATAATATATACATATGTGGTAGCCTAGCGGGTAAGGTACTAGACTATGGCCCAGAAGGTCCAGGGTTCAAATCCCACCTCTGCCAAGCTGCCACTGTTGGGTCCTTGAGCAAGACCCTTAACCCACAATTGCTTGGATTGTAAGACTGTATCAATTGTAAGTCGCTCTGGATAAGGGCATCTGCTAAATGCTGTAAATATATTGGTTAAGTACCTTAGTAAGAAACAAATAACCTTATTGGGTCACAGAGGTGGAGAATGGACGTTGTCTGAACAGACAGACCAAACAGGTTGATGCAAATGTGATATTAATGTTAGTTTTGTAGTATGTTGCTGAACATGATACGATCTGCTTCAATTATATTGCCTTACAACCACAACATTTTAGTAAACATGTATTCTTACTCTAATATAATAGCTACTCAATGCACACTACTTCTAAAACAGTTCATTTAATGAAGTAATCAGTAAAAACACTTAACCTCTCATATTTTAGAATGTGGCACCACTGTTTTCTTTGCACTTTCTCGGCAACCCTTCTGAGAGACTTCAGGTGTCATGATATGAATGACACATTATTCCTATCACTTAGCCCTGAAACTGACCGACAGTAACCTCTCTTGTTCAGGTCTCATCTAACAAATCCCATTAAACTGGATTAACTTAACACACTACCAATCGAACATCTGAGATTTATCTGGACCACCATGGCGAAACACTCATTAAATCAACATATTATCTTTAGAAAAAAAGCACATGAAAGCAAATCATTCTGTATTGTTCATTTAACACGGGATTATGAGCAGACTGTGTAATAGAAAAAACTGATGAGCCATCAGCCTTACCTTTGTACAGAGGTCCCTTATATGTGATTAGCAAGAAGCCGTTCAGAACTGTTATATAAACGCCTATGACTATTTTTCCCGTTTTAAATCGGTAAGATAATCGAATATCCAGTCCAATATGTGACCCGAATTTCTTGCAACTAAGGGAATGATTACTACAGCAAGCCCTGAAAGAAAGCTTATAACACTTATCCTACCTTCCAGTACCAACTTACTGCCTGCCATGTTGAAAAAAGGAAGCTCTTCGTAGAAAATTCTTCGCGAGGCTTCACTGTCAGTCAGCTCAGGAGGCGGGATTTCTCAAAACGGGTGGAAAACGTGTTTTTCTAGGACTCGTTTTTCAGGAGAGAATCTAGGGGTCAGAGGTGTTTAGACGTTTTTGGAACCTTTTCACATATCTTGCAAATTGGTTGTTAACTTTCAAACCAAAAGCAATAAAGCGCTTATATGTAAAGCAATACAATATAATCAGAAACGTTGACTGCCTTTAACTGATTTTATCATGTTAAATATGTCATAGAGCAACATGAAAACCATGGTTTTACCATGTTATTGGCAAAAGTAAACTATGAATGATTTCTGTGGTATCTCTATCATGGTTTTACCAAAGTACCGTAGCAGACTTTTTAGCAAAAACCATGGCAGATTTATAGTATACACTAAGTTACCATACGATACCTTAGTAGGTCATCATGTCTAACTGTACAATAACCATAGTTACTATAAACTAGTTTATAGTTAGCTCTATTAGTTCTAGTTGAACTACTAGGGTATCTTATGGTAAATATGTGTATACTATAAATCCGTCATGGTTTTACTACGGTACTTCTGTAAAACTATAGTAAAGATACCATAGTAACAATTAATAGTTTTCTTTCAGCCAAAAAACATGAATAAAACCGTGGTTTCGTGTTTTTGGCACTGGTGTGATGGTCACCAGCATTAGATGCTGCTGTGGTAGCTGGATGATATGCTGCTATGATATATATGATGGTCACTGCCATGAGATGCTGGCATGGTGGGTGTCAGGGGCATCATCAGGCCCACTTTACTGGGGCACGTGCCCACTAAAATCATGGCAGTAAAAAGTCACTACAAGTTCAAATTCACTACAGGCACTACATTTCCCATAATGCCCCAGCATCTTTCAAATGGTTGAGGAGCTAATGCTTTCAGTCAGAACCAGTTTCTTTTGGTTTACCGTATGGAGTAATCGATATCCTCAAACATTTAAAAAACAAGGTAATGATAGCAAAAATAACTAGCAAAGGTATAAGATATGTTTGCATAAATAAAATTAATACAGTTAATTAAAAAATTATTTGGTGTTCATTTGTTCTTCATTTCTCATCCATGGCAGGGTAACACCCAGTATATTGTTAAATCTCTTAATATATTTAGTGTGTAACAGGCTTACTTTTATGTACAATTGTGCCCTTACGGCTGATTGGCAAGCAGAGGGGTACAGACATGTCTCTCTAAATTCTGTGTGTGCTCCTGCACTACAAGTAGTCTTGGTGTGTGTGTGTGTGTGTGTGTGTGTGTGTGTGTGTGTGTGTGTGTGTAACCGGCATTGGATGCTAAATATGATGAGTTTTATCATATTTGTGTGATTTCCCATCTTATTTTAAGTCTATTACCACAAAACAAGCTGTTTTTCAATCCAAGTATGTCTGGGTATATAGCCAGTGTTGGTGCAATGCAAATGATCCAAGATTACTGTCTTGAAGAACATCTTGTATAGCAGAAATATCTAGTCAGTGAGATGAGCTGCAATGCATTCTGTTACATTTGTGGCAAGTATATGCTTACAGCTCAATGACACAACTGTAGTGTAACAAAGCCTATGAGCTCTAATTCAAATGTAAAATTGGTGACCAAGACAAACCCTGGGCTCCTCACATTTGTTGTGCAAATGTACGGTCAACTGAGAGCTTGAGAGCTGAGAGCTGGCAGTTTGCTATTACCAAAGCGTTCAGAGACACAGAGCCTAGATGAGCCAGCCACAGCAAGAGCTATTGTTAGACTGACTTGTGATCCAATGTTTCGGTAGGAAGTGTGCCGAGTGCTGAACAAACAACGAGTGCCAAGACTATTTTTTCTTGTCAAAATGCGTCAAGAACCCAATTCAACGAGTTCCGAGATAGTCTAGTACCAAGGTACCACTGTACTAGATAAAGCTAGGCCAAACAGCTTCGAGGGCGGCACTGTGGCTCAGTGGTTAGCGCTGTTACCTCAAAGCTCCAGGACTCTGAGATGCTCCAGAGTCTCTGCATTCCAACACCAACTGTTTATTTATAAATTGCATTTAGCCGTTGCTAGTTAAATGAATGCCTTTGGTTTAGTGGTCTAGTATGTATTTCTGGTAGGTTATAGGATTTAAGTGGCTGGCCAAAACATATAGCTATGAGCTGTCATTACCTCGCGTGCAGCGTGACTGAATTTCTTTTAAATATTTATGTCCATATATATGTCAATCACTCCATGTGAAAAACTGAAAGAAACGGGCTCTGACTGAAATCTGAAAAATGCTGGATAACGTGGCATGTCCTGTATTTCTGATCAGCAGTTCTGGATAAAATTTACTATTTACCACCATGATTTTAGTGGGGCACAGCAACATTTCACTGGGGCATGTGTAGATCTGATGACACCCCTGGTAGACAAGAGTTCATCTTGACCACATTAATAATTGCTGGGTGTCCTATAGTAGTCGAGGTTACATTCAACATTGACATCATCCTCAATATACAGCATATCCCCAGCGTGCTGATCACGTACACACTGAGTGTGAAGACCATTACTAAGAACGAGCAGCATAAAAACCCTTTCGGCGACTTCATATGCAGCCTCATTTAGTGTAAAATTTCGGCAGAATATTGGTGTTTGCAGAGGTTTAGGCACCTTTAATTGCAGATGACCCACTAATGTTTCGTGAGATCTTAGAACTGCATTGACCTTTAACGGCTAGCAGAAATATGTCATGTTTAAGTTTACTATTTGCCCTCTACCCTCTAGAGGGCAGTATAGGCCCTGAAATTTTGGCTTCCGTGTTAAAAGAAAAGACCAAGTCTGCTGAGATTTAAAAAGGCATTCTAAACGCCAACGGTTGGAATCGGTGGTTTTAGCTTCACAATGCACACTCTTTAAGCAGCAAAAGCAAGAGCAAATATTAATTTACGAGCCATCTGCTGGGAATGGCAGTTCTTGACAATCATGGTTTGAGTCTCAGGCTGGGCTTGCAACATAAAGTTTGGGTGTTGGACTGGTGCTCTGTCAAGGGTGTACCTCTGCCTGCAAAGCACGAATTCAGCGTTAGATTCAGGACCCCCCACAGCCCTGACCAGAATAAGTGGATGCTTTGTTCGGCACTCGGTGGTGTAGCGAGCTTATGTGCTTGCGGACCCCATCATGGATTCGGACTAAAGTCCAGTCAGTGCATTCCGGTCGGGTCGGGCAACACATGCAGATACAAGTGGCTGTGTCTGAGTGAGGTGAAACCAGTGAGGAAATCATCCCCAATGACCCCTAACCAACCCTGCAATGGGCTGCCATCCTGTCCAGGGCACATTTACACCTACATCTTGTGTTCTTTGTAGATAGGTGCCCAAACAAACCTGACCAAAAAGAAGCAGGGTTCCATCTTGATAGTGCATATGTTTGTCTTTAAAACCAACAATTGTAAATTAAATCAGATGTTTAATTTAAAAATGTACATAAACTAGCAAAAATATGACTGTGAATACAAAAGTGGACAGCCAAATTCTCAAACAGGTTCTGAGGATTTATTAAAATCATTCAAATCGAATACATTCATGCAAATATTTCACAACCTAAGTAATATAAAATTCTCACACACAGATTTATAACTTAGGTTTTGCATTAAATGCATACTAATTATCCCTTTCTTCTAAGGAATATAGCTTTCATTCAGATATTTTGTTCAGTATTCACATGTAAATATAACAGTAATTGTTTTTGCATAGAATACTAAAGCTTTCTGTTGCTTATTAACTATGGCTACAGTCCATTTATGGACAAAATAAAAGCCCTTCAGAGCTATATCCATAACACAGTTCATTTATCTTTACAAAAGACTTCACATGCAGAGTTCCATTTGTCACTTCAGAGTAAAAAATCTCCAAATACATCAATGCATTTGTTTTAAGCATCCAGTTCATGTAGGCCATTATTTCCAGAGTTTGGTCTTCAGAACATCATTGCTGCCAACAGAGAGGCATAACATCTTCAGCTGGAGCAGGGAAAAGCCGGAGTGTCTCTCTGGAGTATTTAGAGTAACCCTCATGGAAAATTGGGGTCTTCTTCGGAGTGAAGAATGAGGCCGTCTTCTTCCAGAGGTTTGTGTGAGAGATGCCGTTGTGCAGTTGGGTCTCCAGTATGGTCCTGAGGTGCTCTACACCATCAGTGCATTTCCTCTCCAACATTATGAGCTTACATCTGAAAAACCAGAATGCATCAATATGAGTGCCATACTACAACACTACGGCAGGGGAAAACACTATAAAATGGTTCCCAAACACTCTTAGTATGCTTCCCAACCTACCTTTTCTGAAGATCTTTCATGGTGGATGGTTGGAGTGCAAAAGTTGGCTGGTGTTGTAGGGTCAGAGGATGCATGTGAATTTTGCCTGCATTCAAGCCAGAATTTATACGCAAGCTATGTGCATTTAATGAGATGCACGTTCTCACACTTTTTAGCCAGTCAGAGAGCTGCATGGAAAAGAAAAAAAAAACAGTCAGAGAATGAATTGTTGGAAAAATTAGTTGGCACTATAGAAGAAAGCTAATAAGTTGTGGGGAGGAGGCACTTTTCACTCCGTGTGTCAATCATTCGTGAGTCATTGTTGAAAAGGTTTGTGAATTATGTATTGTGCTAGTGTTATGTTGTGAGAAAGCAAAGTCAACCTCTGGTCATATTGTAGTCAGCAAAGATGTAAATATTAATTACCGATTTTTTAACATACTATGTGGTTTTAATTAAAAAACATGCAGACAAAGTATTATAATAAACAAAACAATTGATGACGAAATGATTGGAAGAAACAAGTCCTGTTGATTGAGTTTTATAATCACATTAGATTTATCCTAATGACCATTGCAGTAATGATTCTGCATTACGTTTATGAAAACCAGTGATAAGATACAGCACGACTAATCATCCTGCTATACAGTTCTCCTTATACCAGGCTAATTGTTAGCTGTTACTTGATACCTGAGTCCCATAGACAGAGCACAGTTTGTATAGTCTCTGGGTGGTAACTGAATGAACCCCTCCAGATGGTGGGCTTGGAGCTCTGTCAAGAGGAGAGGATGCCCTCAGGCTTTGTCTAATGGGCCACACTCCCTTTGTGTTCATACTCAATGTTGTTAATTCAGAAGTGTGGGAAGCCTTGTAGCACCGCCGCTCCCACGTTTGAGCTACTGTAGTGGGTGTGTGTGAACGAGTGCTAGACAGCAGGCCAGGCAGCTGTGTGCTTGTGTGAAGTCTATTGGCTTCCTAAACAACGTACAGTATGTGAGTGGACTGATAATAAACAAAGTATGCAACTACAGTCAGTATAGATTAAAATAAGCGCACACTCCCACTGAACAACTCTTAGTATACTTAGTGAACATAACCATGTTTAAAAGGCACCATGTTCATATCGGTTGATATGAAAATTGAAGAACAGAAGAAAATGAAAAGAATATATGTTTTTATTATAATCATCATGTCAGTAAATATATATATATATATATATATATATAAAAGATACAAATTTTGGGATAATCATGCACTCTACAAGGTCAGTACTTTCCCACATTCAAAGGGCACTCAATCTCAGTCTTAAAGACACCCTCCACCTGCTGCTCAGGCATAGGCTCATTGTTTCCTGAGTAATGCACTCTTTATTGAGCATGTGGCCGGGCCTCTGTTGCTCAGTGTCGTTCAAGCTCCCCCGTGTTTGCGGGCCGTGAGAACCTCCATCAAACCCAGGACTCACACATTCATATGGAGATGGGGAGGTATAAATATAGGAGGCAGTCAGAGGGACTTCAGATCAACTCTTGCCTTCAGAGAGTGCCATGGCTCCTACAATCACTGCATCAGTGATTTACTCCAGTGACCAACTTCCACTTACAAATAAGGTAAAAACACTAAACGTTTACTGTATATTTCTATTTTATTTTAAATCCACATATTGTACTAATGTTTTTGTAAATGATCAATGTAATTAACCAAATCTTTCTGTTCTCTCTCCAGCTGAGAAAGCCTATAGTAGAGAAAATGCGTAGGGAACGCATTAACAGCAGCATTGAGAAACTCAAGTCTCTTTTGGGCCAAGAATTCCTAAAGCAGCAGCCTGATTCCAGACAGGAGAAAGCCGACATCCTGGAGATGACAGTAAATTACCTCAAACTGCAGCAGAGTCAATCACACCAGAACTCTGACTGCTCCAGTACGGCAAATGAAGGCTACAGCAGGTGTGTGCAAGAGGCCATCAACTTCCTGTCTCAGTGTCATGTACACTCCCAGTCCCAGAGAAGACTTCTGAGTCACTTTCTCGCCATGAGGCCGTCCATGGAGAAGAGCAAAAGGGTGGTTCCTCAGCTTAGCTCTCCAGCGTTCCACATCAGCAGCAAAGAAAAGACACCAGCCTCCAGTGAGCTCTGGAGACCCTGGTAGAGCCATATGGACACTTTACCATTAGGAAACAAGTTAGGAGTCATATTGGCATGAACTGTGGTTTCCTAAGTTCGTAGGATATTTCTGTCCGGTTTTGTATGTGCAAAACTTAGAAAATGCTTTCACTGTGGGAAAGCTTATGAAGACTATTATTGAGTTTTGACAAACTTTAAAACACTATGGCCATTCTTACTATGCAAGATAAATGTGTGTATTTTTCAAAGATGTTGTAGATGTTGTGAGCCTATACTGGGTATAAACTCTCTGCATTTGCAGAATATTACAGTTTACTTTCAGTCAAGATAGCATTTGCTATATTTTTGTATAATCTCTCTTACTGTGTAAGAAAATATTGTCTTTTTGAAAGTCTGTTTCGGTTTTCACATCTTAATGTGTAATCTGAACTTCTGATAGCATGTTTTATTTTTTAAGACATTCATCCCTCTTAAATGAGACAAGATTATATATAATAATCAACTAAATTTGGAATCTGTGGATTCAAACCCTTTACAATTTTTAAAATGCTTTTTGTGCATTTTGGGTATATTATTCATTTAGCTACAGTAGCTGGGTGTACTCTTCAATGGGTTATTGTCATTTTGAAATTCTTCATATTGGAGAGAAGTTGAGTTTGCCTTCACTGGAGGTCATGAAATGTGGTATATTATTTGTGACAACACTAATGCCAAAAGAATCCTGAAAATAAATTGTAATGATACAATCAACATGCTTTCTTTGAATGGTTTCCTTTCTTTCGGCATCTTATTATAATCCTCTCATCCAGTCAAAATTCTTGCATACAGCTCTTCATCCCTAAAACATTGATGTACAATTTAAATATCTTTCATTCCTTGTAAGTGCTTAAAAAGATCAGACTACTGTTTGGTGATTTATGCCTTGTCAGTTTAGTTTGAGACATTATTATCAGCCCTCCAGATTCGTATGGGGTCTGGAAACCAACCGTAGGAGAACAGTGCCAGGACCAATCCCTGAAGACACCAAAACTTGCAGATGGTCAAGTCACTTGAATAAAAAGTACACATACACATACACAACAATAATAATATTTGGGACAGTATGGAAAATGCTAATTAAAAAAACAAATGAACAGTTTGACTTGATTTACAGCAGATGGCACTGCATTAAGAACTGTCATTCATCAATAGCTGATATAGCCACATGGGCAAGGGATTACCTTGGAAAACTTTTGTTAAGCACTACAACATAGATTTACATTCACAAATGCAACTTTACTGTATTAAAAATAAGCCTTATTTTAACCATGTCCAGAAGCAACATTGCCTTCTCTGGACTCAGAGGTATCTAGGATGGACCATTACACAGTGGAACCATGTATCGTGGTTAGACAAATCAGTTTTCCAGATCATTTTTGGAAGAAATGGACACCATGTACCCTGGAACAAAAACAAAAAGGACCATCCACATTGTTATTAGTAACAAGTCCAAAAGCCAGGCTCTACCATGGTATGAGGCCATGTCAATGCCCTTGGCAATGGTTGTTTATACTTCTGTGATGGCAGCATTAATGCAGAAAAGTACATTGAGATTTTAGAACAACAGCCTTCAAGACATCATCATTTTCCAGGTAAGTCCATGCATTTTTCAACAAGACAAAACCAAATGCTGCACACATTACAAAAGCTGTGGAAGAAGAGAGTATGGGTACTAGACTGGCTTGCCTCCAGTCCTGACCTGTCCCCAGTAAAGAATGATTGGAGAAGTATGAAATGAAAATAATACAACAAGTTGATCCTGTACTATTGCACACCTTAAGACGTATTTGCAGGAAAAATAGAAAAAAAAACCCACCTGAAACACTAAATCGCTTGGTATCCTTGTTGCCCAAATGTATTTTAAATGTTGTGAGAAGGGATGTCAACGTTACAAGTTATAAATTATTTACCGTTTTTTTTTTGGGAATTTGCATTTTCCATACTGTCCCAACTTTTAACTTTCAGTGGATTGAGAGTAGTGCTCAACATGCAGCAAATTTAAGTTTTGTTGCTTGGAACTCCTTTGAGGTTTTTTCCTGAATCTGCAGATATGAGGGTCTGACTATTAAATTACAACTAGAGAGGTGCATTTCCTGAAGAAAATGCAAGTGTGATTGCGACTCTGCAATGGCCTACCCTTAGTGTACCTCATGGGCCCAAAGGGCATCATATGTCACCTCAGATTGCACCCGGGACCAAGCCTGCCGAATTTCATAGCCCTATGTTAAAAAAAAGTTATGATTCGTTAAGTTAAAAAAAAAGTTATGATTCGTTAAGTTTTCGCCCATTCATTTCCTATGGGAAAATTTCGACTTTGCAGGGCCCGACTTTTGCCTGCCCAAAATTGTGGCCATAGGTCGAAAACTGACCGAGTTATGGTTGTTGGCCCGCCAGGGGCCCCAGTGCCCAGCCGGGGTCCAGAGGGGCCCCATGGGCATGACATGTCACCTCAGACTGCACTCGAGACCAAGCCTGCCGAATTTGGTGGTCATAGGTCAATAACTGACTGAGTTACAGTCATTGGCCCACCAAGGGCCCCAGTGCCCAGCCAGGGTCCTCATGGCCCCCGTGGGCATCACATGTCACCTCAGATTGCACTCGGGACCAAGCCTGCCAAATTTCGTGGCCGTAGGTCGAAAACTGACTGATTTATGGTTCGTTAACTTTGGGCCCATTCATTTCCTATGGGAAAATTTGGGATTTTACAGGGGCCCCTTTGGGGCCCCCAAAGTCTGACCACAAAGCCCTATACAAGCACACCATTCCCGACCAGACCGGACGCAATGGCACTGGAACGGGGTTGATATCTTGAAAGCTGCGGCAGTTGAAAACCGGACAAAAACGTGGAATAAGAAGAAGAAAAAGGAAGGAAGAAAAATAAGACTTTCGGATAACAATAGTGTGATTACCTATATAGGCAATCACACTAATAATAAAAAGCTGGTTTAAAACACCTTAGTTTTAGTGCAATAATCAAGAATCTCTTCAGTCTAAAAAAAAAAGTTCAAACTGTAAGGCAAATTGTATTTCATTCTCGATACAATTTTAGACCAAGGTCCTCACTGCAAATTAAAAGACACCAAATCTGATAGGACTTTGCGGACTGTTGTCCTTTTATGATACAGCTGTAACTATCAGTTGAAAGTTAAATCTAAGAACAATTGACAACTCCTGATAATACAGGTCTCAAGATTTAGCAATTCTTAACTGTTACAACAGTAATGAAGACATTACCTTACTACATTAATGTAAGTCTTAGTGTTGGTCCTAAGTCCAGATAAGCGGAGAGGGTCTCATCAGTTTAAATCCCAGTGGGGCTTGCAACAAGAAGGTCAAGTTGCAAACCTGGAAGCAGTAAAATGACGTCAGAAAGTGCTTTTTAAATTTGTTTTTAAAAAGTTGGAATTGGTCGGTGGTTGATATTTTAATAATTTCAAGCGGAGCTTATGATATACATCCTCATTTTTTTTATTTTTCCCTCTAAGCAAGAAAGGTTTGTAGGTTTTTCTTCATATCCACATAATATTGATTTATTTCCTTATTGGCAAAGGCATTGCTGCAATTACAAGCAGGTGTGTGAGCCTTAGGGTCTCTACTAATTTCTAGATAATATGTTGCAATTAATGAGGCTTCTATTTAGGTCTCGTGCTGTCACTCACACACCTGCCATTAATTGTAGTTGCAGGCACCCCTTTTTGTTTGACATGCTGTAAGACTCATACTGGGAAATCATGACCCATATTCTTTTACTCTAAGTTATTATTTAGATTTGAATCTTATTCAGGAATTAGTCTTCAGTAAGCAGAGAGATATTTCATGGTAATACACACTTTCAGGTAAATGTATTTCTTGAATGGAACTCAGAACATAACATTTGCTGAAAAGTGTGCACACAAACCCATTGTAATCTTACAGAGGGGGAATATGAGTGCCTCCAATCAGGCTGTGTAATGGGGAAATTTTCACTTTCCCACACTCTCTGCCAGCCAAACCCAGCTGTCCATCTGCTACAAGAATGGGCTCATTGTTTCCTGAGTAATACACTCTTCATTGAGCATGTGGCTGATCTTCTGGTCTTTAGTACTGCTTAAGCTCTCCTAGTGGCTGAGACTGTGAGAACCTCCAGCGAACCCAGGACTCACACATTCATATGGAAATTTGGGAATATAAATACAGGAGGCAGTCAGAGGGACTTCAGATCAACTCTTGTCTTCCGAGAGTGCTAACAGCAGATACACAGCAATGGCTCCTGCAATCACTGCATCAGTGATTAACTCCAGTAACCAACTTCCACTTACAAACAAGGTAAATATACCAACGTTTGAAGGCATATTTCCATTTTATATCGTATTAACATTTTGCACTAGTGGTTATATAATTAACCAGTGTTATTAACCAAATATTTCTGTTTCATTTCCAGATGAGAAATACAGCAGTGGAGAAAATGCATAAGGAACACATCAGCAGCTTTGAGAACTCATGAACTCATATTTCTTCTGGGTCAAGAGTAGCAAAAGTCTAAACTGACTGATTCCAGACAGGAGGAAGCCAAAATTCTGGATATGACCCTAAATGACCAGAGAATAAAATCCTGGCTGCTTCACTACAGTCAGTGATGACTACCACAGGTGTGTGAGGAGGCCATCAACTTCCTGTCTCAGTGTGATGAACACACTCTATTCCACAGACAACTACTTTTTCATCATGCAGCCTTCTATAAGTGTGGAGCGGAAGTGTGGTTCCTCAGCTTTCCAGATCGACTTCAATGAAGTTTGAAGCCCAAGGGAAAGTCTTATGGACATTTCTACCATAGGAAAGAAAGTTACAATGTAACAGTGGCATGAATTATGATGCCATTAATTATTAGTTGTTGGAATATTTTTTGTCCAACGCTGTCTTCATTGCGAAGAAAGCATTTGTTTCCATTACTGAGTTTTCAGAGATGGTCTCTTCTTGGTGTGCAAGATGAAATATGACATACTTCTAATGAAGTTTTACATTTTAAAATAAGGAAAACTCATATTGGGTATAAGTCTTTCTCTAAAGCTTTCGCTAAACTACTTATTGTATAAGAAAGTACTATCTACTTGAAATATACAAGTAAAGACTGTTTATTTGAATGTTCAAATGTAATATAAAGCCCTAAAGTGCAAAATGTCTGTGACATTCCTCACAGTCCTACTCCAGTGGAGTGCAATAGAAATGTAACTGCTGTATGGATGCTGTACACTATATGCTAAGTCTCTAACAGATTGTTGAAAAATGCATGGTTTTGCATGTGTATTGTTCATTTAGCTACATTAGCTGTCTCCAAATGTTATTCCATGAATGATGATTATTTTTCATAATGGAAAAGTCAATGGATCTTATGTTACTTACTTTTTTAGTAAGGACACATGTTCCTTCTTCTCGAAATATACCTAAAATAAATGAAGTGATACAATCAAAATGCTCTTGGTTAAATGTTTTCATTTATTTGCCTGCATACATGTTAGTCCACTCACAGACCTTTGTGCAGTCATAAATATCACTGGTTATGTTATATACTCAGAATTTCATTAACAGGGACATTATTGAGCTTTCTAGTTAGTCCCTGAACTTTTACATCATACATGTATATGATATTGTAGTCAAATATAGCGTTTTGTCGCTCTTACACACTCTTACGCAAAGTACTTGTGTTTAACAGACACTAGAGAGCTTTTTTAGACTCACATTAAAGTACACATTCTTGTAATTGCAAACAATTATATTTAACCAATAATTTGATCACTGTACTTTAGTACAGTACTTTACATGCACTTTATTAATGGGAACCGCAAGGTCTGTGAGTCAGTATGTAATTGGATTTCTGTGAAGCTAGTATGCTTCTTTTAAGGGGTTCCATCACTGCTTTTTAAGTAATGTATATTGTAGACCTGATAAGTACCATCTAAGTTCAATTAATTTCCATGTTTAATTGATTTTTAGTTCACTGAATACAGGAATAGCAGGACACCCCAGTTCAGCATGATTCATTCATGCTCCTTATCTCTGTTTGGGGCAGTATTAGTGCAAGATATTTCATGAAAATGTATGATACAAGCATTCTTCTTGCATCATTCTGAATCAGAGTTATTATTAAAGACTTAAGAGCCACTTTGGGATATCTGTGCTTTCTTGAACAAACAGCAAGTTAGATCATGCTACTTCATACAACTACAATCGGTTCAATTCATCTAAACAACCATCCTGCTTCTCTCAGTCCAATGATGGTATGAGGTGTTAGAAGCAGTGATTCCGTGAGGGCATGGAGAACATGGAGAAGATTCCCAGACAGACCATTAGTAGAGAGGATTGTTTGATCCGACAACAAACACGAGCAGCTCCCACAGTTTTATTGTCCACCATCCAGACACAGATGGCATCTTCACTACATACCCCTGTCTCTGTCCGGACTATTTCCAGGCATTTAGCAGAAGGAGATTTGTTGTCACAGTGCCCATTACGTGTCCTGCCATTAACAGCCAACCACTGTTGCCTTCATTTGTAGTGGTGTTGTGAACCAGAAACCTGGACTTCTATGGACTGGGTGTGTATCGTCCTTAGCAACAAATCTAGGTTCTGTTTGGGATCCGACGATGGCTGGGTTTGAATATTTAGACCTCGTAGTGAGCGCTTCAATCCTGCCTTTGTTGTGGAGTGACACATTGCTACAACTGCTAGTGTGATGATCTTGGGAACCATTACATACAACAGTCGGTCACCCTTGTTAGTGATATGAGGGGCACTATTACCTCAGAGGTATGTGCAGGACATCCTGCAGCCCCATGTGTTGCCTCTCATGGCACAGCTTCCAACTGGCATAATTCAGCAGGATTAGCCCAAGTACAGCAAGGGTGTTATGTGCAAGGGTCTGCAAGTATGGTTTTGTGGCTGCCTCTGTAATTTTTTTTTTTTCTGCTCCCCTCTCTCTGCTTTCTGCCCTGATCTGATAGGTGGAGAAGCTGGCACTCGTGTCAGCTGACATATGGGGAAGTGGTACGCTGAGTGTGGAGACGGGAGCTACGCTTCAAAAAGGAAGCACAGAACACGTTCTGGGAAGCAAATTCCGTTTCCGATTTGGCTGGCTGTAGACGTGGTGTGTTGTTAAAGTAGTCGTTTCAGTGGTTTGCTAGGGTTTTGGCTTTTTGAACGTTTATTGTGCTTTAGTGTGACGCGTTCGAGTATCCATTCGTTTGGTTTTGTGAAGGTTTTCTCAGTTTTGTGGATACTATAAATACGTTCACGCTGATTGTTAAATGCCTACCCTCGGAGGGAGAGCAGGTAAGACGTGCACGCGCTTAGGACGTAGGATTACTACTTTGTATAGAGAATGGGCAACTACATCACGGTCCATTGCACTCTGGGTAGTAGTCGCCATATTTTAGGTCACCAAGCAGCCGAGGTAAACATAAATGACAAAGACGAAATAATAATAATAATTAAGATGCATGGACCGGGCGAATATTAAATGTAAGTTTCATTATAGGGAGAAGCTAATATAGGGAAGCAAAGGAGCGCTATCATGAGAAAATAAAGGAAATTAATGGAGTCGAACAGGTGCCATTAACCCTTATAAGGTCTTCGGGTCTGTGGGACCCGTTTTCAGTTTTTTGCTTAATAAAAATGATACTAGTATTTTTTTTTTTCAAACTAAGATTCATTGGCTTTGGCTCATTTTCTGTGAGGAAAATAAATCAGAAAACATTTTCAATGATCCCCCCTCTATATTATTTATTAAGCTAAAAACTGAAAACGGGTCCAACAGACCCGAAGACCTTATAAGGGTTAATACAGTTAACGAGTGGAGGACAGAAGAGCTTCTTAAAGAAGATGTTACAGATCTGTGGGTGACCAAATACTTATTTTCCACCATGATTTACAATTAAATTCTTTAAAGATCCTATGTGATTTACTGTATTTTTTTTCTCATTTTGTCTCTCATAGTTGAAGTGTACCTATGATGAAAATTACAGACCTCTCTCATCTTTCTAAGTAGGAGAACTTGCAAAGTCAGTGGCTGAATAAATACTTTTCTGCCAACTATGTTGTGTTTTGTGCATACACATCCAAGTACTCTCTCAACATGGACCTCAAGCTGTGCACTCTGACATGTCTCCTCAACATCTTTCGCATCCAGCTGGTAGCTTCCTCAAACTCTGACCTCTGTGAAGCTACATTTGGTGAAGCTGCTTCATCCATCTCTGATCTCTGTGTGCCCAAGGTGTAATGATGGAAGCCGGTCAGGATGACACGTGTGCCACCTGCTGTACTTTTGTTAAGGTATTGTAGAGTAGTCAGTCGGGCTAGGTATATGTATTTACTTAGTCCTGGGTTATTGCTTACAGTAGGTTTAGGCATTGCTTTGGATCCTTTTATTTGGCACCGCTGTGTAGTTCTCTCTCCTTGGTAGTTTTGTGTTTAATCACAATATATATATATTTTTTGGACAGTCATGTTTATGCACTGGTGTTGTAAATACATGTATTGCTTTGTTGTGTATAGTGTTGGTGGCTAACTTTGGGTTTCTTGTTGTTATTCACTAGCTTGGTGTGTAAATAAAACACATGTTAACTGAATTATTGTCTTTCCCCTTTAATTCCACCTGCACCAGTTATTTGTACAGCACCTCCAACAATCCCTTCCCAAAAGGGGAACAACTTTATTCCCAAGCATTGCCTGTTATTGATCCTGCCAAGAAAGGGTTTCCCAGGAATGTCTCCTTCAGATTGCAACACTTGCTTGGCCTGATGATAAATCATCAGATTTCTCGCCAATCGAGCATTTATGAGACCAGGTGGGACGCCAGCTTCAACAAACTATGAGTGTGGAGGATCTACAGGCCCAGCTGTGGGGATATGTGTCATAGAGGCATGTCTAGTAGTCAACAATCTCTCACCAAGAGGTACACTACCCAGAAATAGCCTCTGAGAGCCTTTTTAAAAGGCAGCGGGGGAAGCACTTTTACACCCTCTTGTGGCAAGACCAAGTGTCTAATCAGACCACACTTGTAATAATTTACATATCTGCCTGCAACTTAACTGCATGCCAGGTTTGTAGCAATACGACATTTCTATCTGGGTGCTTTTTTTTGTCAATGAGTGTTGTATCCATTAACACATCTTAATTTTAGTTATAGTTGTTATAGAAGTAACAGAAATGTAATATTATTAGGACCCAAGTACCAAACCGTAACAGTAACCGTAACCGATTCCTGTGCCGGAGAGCGAGGGCCCGGGGAGTATTATTCTTGAGCTCTCAACGCTCTTTAGCTTTGTACCTGAGCAATTATCGCCCCAAAGCTCTGTACTTGCACATGCAAGCTCCGTATCTGAGCATGTAAGCTTCGTTCTTGAGCATTTAGTGCCGCCTGACACCGTACCTGAGTACGAAGCATCCTTTAGCTCTGTAATTGAGCATTTAGCGCCGCCTAGCTCTGTACTTGAGCACACCGCGCCCCCACGCTCTGTATCTGAGCATGTAAGCTTCGTACTTGAGCATTTACCACTGCCTGATGCCGTACCTGAGTACGAAGCATCCTTTAGCTCTGTAATTGAGCATTTAGCGCCGCCTAGCTCTGTACTTGAGCACACCACGCCCCCACGCTCTGTATCCGAGCATGTAAGCTTCGTACTTGAGCATTTACCGCTGCCTGATGCCGTACCTGAACATTTAGCACCTCCTGGCTCCGTACTTGCACATGCCGTGTCCACAAGCCCCGTACCTGAGCATGTAGGCTCCATACTTGAGCATTTAGTGCTGCCTGACGCCGCCCCTTGACATGCCACGCCTGTAAGCTCCGTACCTGAGCAAGTTAGCTCTGTACCTGAGCAGTTAGCACCAGTTAGTGCCCCGTGGGCCTGTACTTGAGCTGTTAGCGCCCCGTGGCCTCATACCTGAGCATGCCACGCTCTTAAGCTCCATACCTGAGCATGCTGCACCCTCAAGCTTCGTACCTGAGCATGTAAGCTCCCTACCTGAGCACGTGAGCTCTGTACCTGAGCATTTGGCGCCAGCCTTGCTTCGTACATGAGCAATTAGTGCCCCGAAGCCCTGTACCTGAGCTTGCCGCAAATATTAGCTTCGCTACTAAGCTGTTGGCACGGCCCAGCCCTGTACCTGGGCGATTAGCGGCATCCCGTATTTTTGACATCTCCCAGGAATCCAGGGCAGACGCTAAATATGTGGGGGAGTTTAGTGAGCTGGCTATGGCGACCTGTTTTAATGACTAGGCGCTCATGGACATTTTTAAGTCTGGTCTTAGCGAGGAGGTGAAGGACGATCTGTTCTTCTTTCCGGACCCCGCCTCCTCGGCTGATCTGTACAGTTTAGCCATCTGTGCAGACGGCCGTCTTTTGCGGCGGGCCGGTTTGATCTTCAGTTCTCCACTTTCTTTGTGTCCGGCTCGTACAAGCTCCGTACCTGAGCACGCTGCACTCTTAAGTTCCATACCTGAGCATTTAGCGCTGCCTAGCTTCGTGCCCCGACCCCCATGCCACGGTCGTTTGGACCGATCCCTGCGCCGTGGTCATTGGCCTCAACCCCCACGCCACAGTCATTCAGACCGATCCCTGTTCCACGGTCGTTGGCCCCGACTCACGCGCCACAGTCATTGGCGTCGGCCACTGCGCCGTTGTCACCTTGGCTAGCCTCGCCTGTCTCACACACTCGGAGAGCCCACAAATCTCGGTCTTTTTTTCCTTCTCAGGGAATACAGGTACAGCCCATCTTGCATAGAAGGTGGGGCGAGTAGAGCTGCAAGGCTCAAGGTAAATGGTCAGTGCGTAGCTGATAGGAAAGGGTAAGCTTCTTTTCTGCCACTAACCTTTTCCTCACATTTGCCCTCCGAGTGCCGTCTTCGCGCTGCGCGCGGTCACCCTCTGCACACCTCAGCATTTCTCTGCGTTTCTGAAGCGCCGCATCCAACCTGCGCATGCTTACTCGTTAAAAAAAATCCGCTTTTACTTTCGTTTCAGGATGTGCTGCTCGCTTCCTGTTTGAGGTGTGTATCCATAGCGTCTCCCATCTCCTGTCATTCTTATTTGACGGTGCACCCTCCTCTTCCCCGTGTCCTAGTGTCTGGCAGAGTGGCAAGTCGGGATTTCACTCGCCTGCAACACTAGCAATCAGGGGTTTGAGTCTCTTTGTGCGGGTCCCCTACAAACTGTGGACCCGCCTCCATCAGTCCTATTCAGTCTTATGATAGTTCTCTGTGATTAAAAGATCTAAGCTGTGCTGAGATTTCTATCCCTGCCTCTTCTATTTATAGTCTGAAATCATGAGATGATTGTGTGAGTCATAGGTTTGGGAGAGCTGAATGGCACAGAGAGACACAAGACTGGCCACATGCTCAGTGAAGTCTGCGCTCAGGAAACAATGAGACCATCCCTGGCCAGTATATGGACATCTGGTCTGTGTGATTAAGAGCGTGTGGGAAAGTAGACATTCCTTCACTCTGGCCACCTCAATGGAATTCTCTGTACAAGTGTGTATAATCTTCCACAAGTACATTCAACAAGTAGTTCACTAAATGCTGATGCATATTCAGAATATGTATTAATTTCCTGAAGATTAAATGTTTGCTGATTTATCAACTGGTTTTAATGTTGAATAAAGAACCACTCTTAAACAGTTAGTCTTAAAAAATAGTCTTAACACTTTTACAGCCATAAAAGGTCTTACCTACAGAACTGAATACTAAAGCCTTTTAAAATAAACAATATCACGTTTTAATACCATCATAATAGTATTTTATACGCCATAGATCTACCTCTACATGAATAGCTGAATGTCATGTGATTGAATTCAGGCTTCAGTATGTAGCACAAGACTGAGAGTGCACTCTCCAGAGCTTTCCCACACTCTCCCTATTCAGGCAAGTCACACGAGTTGAATGGAAGTGTGCCCCATTGAAAGCAGCACATGGCCAAAAAGCAGTAATGATCCTTGGACATAAACAGTTGACTGTCATTATCAGTAAGTTACTGACAACAGTGCTGACAGAAAATAAATCTCAAAAAAGAAAAAGAAAAAAAAATTATCACTATATGTCTTCCTATACTGTACTTCCACTATGTATTCCCCTACCCCATCCCAAAAAAGTCATGATTATACACACAGAAAATTATTAACAAAATTAGAATCGAATCTTTGCTTGAAACCATTCATTTTTAGTCACAGAAAACCCTTATTCCATACATTTTGTGCAGAGACACTGACATGTACATATTATAATAACAAAAAAGTATGTAAAAATTAGACAACATAAGTTATTACAATAGAACAGTCATCTTGCAAAACAATGTATTGTCTATGTCCAGTTATTTGTACTTGACCAAAACGCTCATCTATTGTCTCATCTAACGCTAATTATTAGATAATGCAGTGTTGAGTACACTGACCATGAAATAAATAAACACAGAAACCTCTTCATTCATTCTTGCATTCTTAATATTTCATGTGTTTAGAAAATTATAATCCCACTAAACTGCTGATCTTTGTTTATGTTCTCTAAAACCAGAAATAAACTGAAATGTATCTGTATTACAAATAACCTGCTCTTTACATATGATTAATGAAATAGCAACTTTCAGAATGCCACGTGCCCTGTCACCAATTACCATAATGTCAAGTACCATAGTTACATGCGATCTTCACTTTCCCATAGACCCCTCCATCTGTTATCCACCCCTCACACCACCTGCTGCTCAGAGCTGGGCACATGTTTTGTGAGTAATAAAGTACACCACAGTTGTGTCTGTTATGGCTGTAATGTACACTGTGGTTAAAACAACAATTCCACCTTAAAATGAAAGTTCAGTCTTTTTTTTCTAGTGGAGACATAAGTATTTTTGCAAGAAACAAATGCTCATTTTATATGCTTAAAAGCCATCTTTTGAGCTACAAGAATGCTGCAGCAAAAGTTTGTAAACTGTTTGAAATCACTCATTTCCACATGAATTGCTCATAAAATGAAGGCATCTAAATCATAATAGAGAAACAACTGTTAGCCTTAAAAAGTTACTTTTCAGGTTTTAATCAATAATATTGTAAGAAAGACATTATTAGTTGCCTATGTTGTCTTGGTTAAAGATTAACCCACATTGTGTCAGTGACTGATTCAGATATCCAACTAATTAAAATGGTTCCAAAACAATTGTAGCAAGTCTATGCACTGATATACATACTATTACACTTGGTATTGGTACTGTCTGGCCAAAAAAAGGTCATCACCTGGATGTAACTAAGCAAATTGTAAGAGCCTAAGGTAAGAGTCTACCATCAGATAATTACTGCATTGGTGATTATGTTAAACAACCATGTCGAAAGACACATCCTGTGATCGTGGAAAAGATCTGTTTCAGAAGGGTCAAAATATTGCCATGCATCAAGCAGAGAAAACATCTAAGGAGATTGCTGAAACTATTAAAATCGGGTTAAGAAATGTCCAACGCATTATTAAAAAGTGGAAAGACAGTGGGGAAACATCATCTTAGAGGAAGGAATGTGGTCGGAAAATAATCTTGAATGATCGTGATCAGCAATCACTTAAACTTTTGGAGAAATAACATCGTAGAAAAACAACAGTAGAACTCAGGGATATGTTTAATAGTGAAAGTAAGAGCATTTCCTCACTCGCAATGCAAAGGGAACTCAAGGGATTGGGACTTGAAAACCACTTCTCAGTGAGGCTAACCGGCAAAGACAGCTTCAATTTGCTAGATTTGCATAAAGATCTGGAGTCTGGAGCAATCAAAGAAGGTCCTGTGGTCTGATTAATTCAGATTTACCCTGTTCCTGAGCGATGGGCATATCAGGGTAAGAAGAGAGGCGGCTGAAGTGATGCACCCGTCATGCCTAGTGAGTACCGTACAAGCCTGTGGGGGCAGTGCTATGATCTGGGGTTACTGCAGTTGGTCAGGTCTACATTCAGCAACATTATGTGCCCAAAGAATGAGGTCAGATGACTACCTGAATATACTGAACAACCAGGTTATTCCATCAATGGATTTTTTCTTCCCTGATGGCACGGGTGTATTCCAAGATGACAATGCCAGGATTCTTGGTTCAGGGAGCATGAGACATCATTTTTACACTTGGATTGGTCACCACAGAATCCAGACCTGAACCCCATTGAGAATTTTGGGATGTGCTGGAAAAGACTTGTGCAGTGCTCCAAATCTCCCATCATCAATACAAGGTCTTGGTGAAAAATTAATGCAGCTCTGGACAGAAATAAATGTTCTGACATCGCAGAAGCTTGTGGAAATGATGTCACAGCGAATGTGTGCCGTAATCAAAGCTAAAGGCGGTCCAACCAAATATTAATGTGTGACTTTTTTTTATGTCCAGGCAGTGTATAAAAATCTTGCAAATCTATTTTTATAAATCTTTGCAGTTTATAACATAAGAAATCTTGGGAAAATCTTGATACCATATCAGTTCTTAAGGTCCAGATGGTCTTACTGTGTAAAGGTTCCTCTTAAACAAAGAGGGATCAAACACTGTGGCTAATGTGGTGTGTAACAAGACACACTTCTATTGTGTCCTTATTGAGGATAGTAAATGGGCAGACTGTGGGAAAGTGAAGATAACTCTCTCTCACACAGACTTCATGTGAAATACACTACAGCTGCCCCTGTATAAGACAAATTCCCATACAGGCTAACACAGAATAAATACACGTCCAAGGAGTGCATCTGAAGAGAAAACTCTGAAAAGTAAAGAATTAAACTGAATATAATATACCAAATCAAAAATTAGTCATTAATTACAATACATATTAAAACTGTTTTTGTTTAATAAAAAACTGAATCATATTGATTTAATAAAACAATCTCAACTGAATAATATGATTAAATTATCTTTTTTAGGCACCAAAGGGACAGTGAGTTTGTGAAACTACTATCATTCCTAATGAGCCATTTGAGCACTGATGATGGCTTTGGGTTCATTTAGTTTTGGTGGGAACATCAGCACAGCCATTGGTCATGACATAACCCACCTGTTGTCTGTGACACTGTTGATGCAGACGTCCGTGAGAGGGACCATGCTGGATTTGAAAGTATTACGTCTCATACTGTATGTTAAGCAAAAAACAAACAAACAAACAACATAACCATTTAAATATTGATAGAGTTGGTGTTTTGGAACCTAAAATTTTAGACACATAGGCAAATCTGATAATACCAAGTACATAGAACAACTAAACAGGTACATTTAAATAATAAGGCAAGAACAATCATACCAGATGCTGTACTGCCCAAATACTTGTAATGAAAAACATCCAGAGCAATTAACACTACAGTTAACACACTACACATTAAACTTACATCACATTACATTAAAATCAAGTAAATTATTTTAATGGTTGTATAAAGGAATACGCCAGTGCCTGTCCACCTATTCTGTATTAGGTATAAATTATTAAAATTACCCAAATTACTATATAACATTGTTTTACACAATTTTTTTAGGAAGTGACAAATTAGAGTTAGATTTGGACCTACTAAAAACAAATCTGAATTGAATTATTCTAGCATATTCTATATCCCAAATATTGATTTAAAAATGATAGTGGAGTCAACAAAATTGTTGGCCATTAAAACACAGTTGACTGGATTGTAAGATTGCATTAGTTGTAAGAGCGTCAGTTAATGTAAAACAAAATGACTGTTCCAGGGGAAACGTTCGCCTGCGGCCAATGCAGTCATGATTAGGCAAAACACTGACTGAGTGTGCATGCCCACTCGCGTTCCACACACAGACTGCAAGTTACCGCGTTTTCTAGCTGTCAGATCCGCAGTGTAGCAGACACGTGGACGTGATCACTTTAAACTGCTTACCAAATAGCTGTCTAACGCTAGGTCTACTGATGTGAAACCGTTATTATATTCCCTGTTTGTTCTTATACAGGAAGCAGGGAAGCGTGTATGATCAGGTTTTATTGTGAGATTTTAGCAGCCCGCTCAGCAACACATCAAAGCGAGTCTCGTATAGGAACGACACGTTTAGTCTCTTTCATGGGCACACTTAAACCACGTGCCCTTATTACACCCAAGCGCGTGTTAGTCACGCTCCTGCAGGCTTGCGTCTCCGTCTCTCTCCATCTCTCTCCGTCTCTCTCTCTCGCTGTCTCGCTCTCTGTCTCTCTCTCTGTCTCTCTCTCTGTCTCTCTCTGTCTCTCTCTCTCTCTCTCTCTCTCTCTCTCTCTCTCGCACGCGCGCGCGCGCAGACAGAATAGCCACAAGTTCCGCTTCTCAAACGGATTTTTAACTACTACCAACTGCTATTATTATTAGATAAAGCTTCTAATCTAAACAGAAGTATTTTTAAAAGGAACATTAACTAAGCACACCACCTTCCTTTCTCCATTTTCTCCATTTTATCAATTCCACTTACCCTATAGATGCACTTCTGTTTATATCTACAACTACAGACAGTAGTCCATCTGTTTCTCTACATAATTTGTTAGTCCCCTTTATTCTGTTCTGTAATGATCAGGCTCACCACAGGACCACCACAGATCAGGTACTATTGGCGTGTTGGATCTCTGTCAGCACTGCAGTAATACTGACGTTGTGGTGGTTCTTTAGTGTGTGTTGTGCTGGTAAGAGTGGTTCAGGCACTGCAGTGCTGCTGGAGTTTTTTAACACCTCAGGGCCACTGCTGGACTGAAAATATTTTTAGATTACAACATTTTTGAGAGCCATACACACATATACATGTCTTTTCTTCCCAACACTATTGGAATATATTTTAAACAATGTAATCTATACAAAACTGCAACCTCTTATTGAATAAAACAAAATGAACTGACAAATCACCATTAAAGTGGACTATCACAAGCGACATGCATTATGTATCTTACATTTTTCTGTCTGAGATTTTTCTGGCTCAAACATGCCTCAATCATTTGCTTTGCCTTACTGTGAATAGTAGATGAGACTATGATGAATATATTATCATCGGTTCACCAATTGAATCAGCAGCTACGGAAAACACCATTATAGTTATGATGTTGTATTTGAAGCACACCCTCTCTAATGAGTCAAGTTTTTTTATTATTATTAGTAATAAGTCTGGAGAAGGACATTTAAAAATAATCTAGTCTGTGTATGTAAAGCAACAAGACTAGATAACTGTAGTCCTGAAACTTTCCCAGAACTTAAGGGAAAGTTCTCAGATAATAAAAGTGCTATGCTGCTGATACCCTGGGAAACTTTCACCTGGCAGAAGCCAAGCAGCCAGTTAACCATAAAATGAACATCTATTGTTGTGATGAGCCGGCCCTCTGGTTTCAGAGTGTGGGAAAAGTAATCCAACACAAGCCACATGGCTTTGTAATGGAAATGCCTGCCTATAAATACAGGACACTGTCCTTCACAGAGTCCCAAACTTCTCTCAGAAACTCAGAAGAATCACATTCCAAGACAGAGGACATGGCTCCACACTCAACTATTGCTTCAAGCTTTAAGCACCAAAGATTCAGCGATAAGGAAAAACTTAAGGTAGGTTACTTTTTCTTAGCATTAATTATGGTTTACACTTTATAATCTCCCTGTGTATTTTTAGATTACAAACCTATGTTTGTAATGTTCTAACCAAAGATCTCTTCCTCCTTGCGTACAGCTAAGGAAGCCAATTGTCGAAAAGATGCGCAGAGATCGTATCAACAGTTGCATCGATCAGCTGAAGAAGCTACTAGAGAAAGAGCTTCACAGCCAAGACCCAAGTACAAGGCTGGAGAAAGCTGACATCCTGGAGATGACTGTTAGCTTTCTGAAAGAGCAGCAGAGGCTTCCATCAACACTGGCACAGAGAGACTACAATCAAGGGTACTCTCACTGCTGGAGGGAGTCCCTGCACTTCCTTAACATGCACTCCAGAAAAAGACAATCTGCACAGGAGATCCAACAGATCCAGCAAATCCAGGGTTCCAGTACAGAGCTTAGCTGCATTGCATCTGTATCAAGCTCCAAACACAGAAATGTTGCTCAGCAGCAGTCTGACAGGCCTGTGTGGAGGCCCTGGTAAAACCTTCAAAGACTGACTAAACCTGAGGAATGGTGATGTTCACATACCTCACTAAAGTAGGAAATTAATTTCCAACATGTGTTTTTGTCATCATATTGATTGGCAGAAGCTAGATATAAGCATTTGTGATTTTTCAGTGAGTTCAAAGGCTTTAATGATGTTGTGGCGTTATTACTTATAGATTAATATGTGATGTGTAAAACATATGTTTTTCTAATTGTTTTTAATTAATAGAGGAAATGGTTTATACATTGTTCACATGATATCTGAATATTTATTTACAGTTGACTCCAATGGAGTACTGTGGTATGCAAATCAGATGTAGGAATTGTCTTGTATTTCCAGGTAATTTGGAGAATATTTCTCTGTTTTTCAAGTGCAGAACCGTGTAACTTAAATTAGGATTAAAAAAAGCATTCCATGCAGTTCATTGTGTGTGCATATTAACATATGTTGTGCTTTATTTTGTTTTAACACATTTTTGTAAGAAAAGCAAGCTCTTATGAATGCTAATAAAGTCTTTTTCAAATAACATAACTGTTACTCATAACTTCTGTCCATTTGTGGTTTTAGATGATACATTTCACTTCAAGCTCACAAACCTTTGAACGATTAGGAAATAAATCCTGGATTTTATTGAGTCAATATAAAACCATTTACAGTGGAATTCATTACATTGTAATCGCACAATAGTTCTTCAGTTACTAAATTCCTGTAATACACCCTCAAACAAACAGTCCTAGATATCGCTCAAAAGCAGGGATAAATGCATCCAGCCTCTTCTCTACAAGCACGCTTCTATTGTTCTCCCTTCCTGAGAATATTACATTCTGAATAGGAGAATGGTGTGGGAAACCCACCCAGTCAGCCTACTCACACACTCTAGTCGAGGGAGACAACCTCTTCTAGAACAAAACCCTTTTCATCATGCAGTCTGCTGTCAGGGACTGTGTATATGCTTCGTGAGTATTAGAAATGGATGAGATAGTACTAGTTGGGATTAAATTGGGACTGTGGTGGCCTAGCAGTTAAGGTACTGTTGACCAGAAGGTCCAGGGTTCAAAACCCACCTCTGCCAGGCTGCCACTGTTGGGTCCTTGAGCAGGGCCCTTAACCAAGAATTGCTTGGATTGTAAGACTGTATCTACTGTAAGTCGCTCTGGATAAGGGTGTCTGCTAAAATGACATAGATGTAAAATGTAAACGTGAATTGATTGAGAACACAGGCATGTTCCGGGTGTTTAGATACCAGAGCTACTACTAAAGCACAGCTGCTGTGAAACCTACAAGATGAACTTCACACTCAATTTTTAATCTTTCACCATTTTTTCCCCCCAAGTGAAAATGAATATGAATGCTTGGTACGGTTAAGAATATTCATGTTGAACTAAGTCACTTCTCCTTCATCAGTGCAATCCCCTTCTTCATCCAGGCATACAAGAGAAACATCTCAGAACCAGCTGGCACTAATCTAATATTCTAACTAACACAGTGCAGTTTTGTGGCGATTAAAGTCCTGGCCTATTGATATGAAGGTTATGTAGATTCCCAGAAGTCCCAGCACTGTTGGGCCCTTGAGCAAGCCCTTTAACCCTCAACTCTTTGGACTGTAACTTTTGTAAGATTTTTCAGTTGTAAAGTGTCTGCAAAATGTGATACATGTAATGTACAAATGTTTCAGCAGGGATTGTAATTGTGTCACATGCATGCTCGTCATACATACATACATACATATATATATATACTTATATATATATATATATATATAATAAAATATATATACACACACACACACACACCCCACACACCACACACACACACACTGTGGTGGCAAAAAAAAGTATTAGTCAGCCACTGATTGTGCAAGTTCTCCTACTTAGAAAGATGAGAGAGGTGTGTAATTTCACCATAGGTACACTTCAACTATGAGAGATGAAATGAGAAAAAAAAAATCCAGGAAATCACATTGTAGGCTTTTTAAAGAATTTAATTGTAAATTATGGTGGAAAATAAGTATTTGGTCACCCCCAAACAAGCAAGATTTCTGGCTCTCACAGATCTGTAACTTCTTCTTTAAGAAGCTCTTCTGTCCTCCACTCGTATCCTGTATTAATGGCACCTGTTTGACCTCGCTATCTGTATAAAAGACACCTGTCCACAGCCTCAAACAGTCAGACTCCAAACTCAACCATGGCCAAGACCAAAGAGCTGTCGAAGGACAACAGGAAGAAAATTGTAGACCTGCACCAGGCTGGGAAGAGTGAATCTATAATAGGCAAGCAGGTTGCTGTGAATAAATCAACTGTGGGAGCAACTGTAAGAAAATGGAAGACATACAAGGCTATTGATAATATCTCTCGATCTGGGGTTCCACACAAGATCTCATCCCATAGGGTCAAAATGATCATGATAATGGTGAGCAAAAATCCCAGAACTACACGGAGGGAGCTGATGAATGACCTGCAGAGAGCTGGGACCAAAGTAACAAAGGCCACCATCAGTATCACACTACGCCAAGAGGGACTCAGATCCTGCAGTGCCAGGCGTCCCCCTGCTTAAGCCAGTACATGTCCAGAAGTCTGAAGTTTGTCAGAGAGCATATGGATGATCCAGAAGAGGATTGGGAGAATATAATATGGTCAGATGAAACCAAAATAGAACTTTTTGGGTAAAACTCAACTCGTTGTGTTTGGAGGAAGAAGAATGTTGAGTTGCATCCCAAGAACACCATACCTACTGTGAAGCATGGATGTGGAAACATCATGCTTTGGGGCTGTTTTACTGCAAAGGGGACAGGACGACTGATTAAGGGAAGAATGAACAGGGCCATATATTGTGAGATTTTAAGCCCAAATCTCCTTCCATCAGTGAGAGAATTGAAGATGGAACGTGGCTGGGTCTTCCAGCATGAAAATGATCCCAAACACACCGCTCAGGCAACGAAGGAGTGGCTCCGTAAAAAGCATTTCAAGGTCCTGGAGTGGCCTAGCCAGTCTCCAGACCTCAACCCCATAGAAAATTTGTGGAGGGAGTTGAAAGTCCGTGTTGCCCAGTGACAGCTCCAAAACATCACTGCTCTAGAGGTGATCTGCATGGAGAAATGGGCCAAAATACCATCTACAGTGTGTGCAAACCCTGTTGAAGACTTGCAGGAAACGTTTGACCTCTGTCATCGCCAACAAAGGTTTTGTTACAAAGTATTGAGTTGAGTTGAATTTAATTTACAATTAAATTCTTTAAAAATCCTACAATGTGATTTCCTGGATTTTTTTTCTAATTTTTTTCTCATAGTTGAAGTGTATCTACGATGAAAATTCCAGACCTCTGTCATCTTTCTAAGTAGGAGAACTTGCACAATCAGTGGCTGACTAAATATTTTTTTGCCCCACTGAATATATAATATTTGTATTTGGATGAATATAGGGACAACCTGAAGAAAGTCAACCTAATGCAAAATTGTACCACACTTAACTTGCAGGGCCCAGAACCCATCCTGGAATCCAATGGGCACAGACAGATCTGCATGAATACAATACATATGTATTTGATACCAGACTAATTACATATAATGCAAGTACAGTACATAAATAATTACTACACCCACAAATCGTGTTATTATCATTTTGGCATACTATGTACTGCAGTACTAACTTTGGGACAAATGATGCAGCATTGTTGAACCCTGCCACTTATTTCAGGCTACTAGAGTTCAGAACTTGCAATGCTAACACCTGGAAAACCCATTTAAACTAAAGTAGCTCTGCTGTTTATGGGAACCTGTACTGAAATATATTCAAATATGGAAATGTTTTACCACTGATAATGTTTTGCCCATTGGATGTAAATGCACTCACTTTTTGTTCATTGTATACATTTGAATGCAGTTTTGAAAGTGGGCAGTGGTATTCATTTTGGGTTTTAACAAAATGATGTACACTTTAGGTAAGAAGTAGCCCCCAAGCATTCCAAGAATGCTAAAAAGTATGGCAGCCACCTCCAAACCCATAGATAAAACTCCTCTGTTAATGATGTAGACTGTGAAGAATGTAATCCAGGAGATGAAGTAGATCATAAGGCTAAACGCAATGTACTTGGCCTCGTTGTAATTCGCTGGCAGGTCCTTACCTATGTAGCTTAGGCAGAAACACACAATGCTCAGTAGAGCTACATACATCATCTCAAGAAGACCTCTAGACGATGTCTTACTGCATTCTAGTATGATGCTGTCAGTGTAGAAATCATAGTTTTCTGAAGGGACAGATGGACTTAAAGCTGAGCCTATGACATAGATGAGAAGTTCTACCAAAGAAGTGACCAGGATAAAGATTTCAGGGCCCCAGTTTTTGGCCCAGGTGTCATAAAATCTGGGAAGCTTTGAGGACCATTTGAATATGCACACCACCTGCAGGGAGATGAACATACAAAGGTGAGTAAGCTTTGACAGACACTTTTTTCAGTTCTTTTCATTTTGTGATTAAAAGAGACAATAATTGAAACTCTTTTCCTTGTACTGAGCAAAGCTGCATGGCTTAAAAGTCACAAATGCTTAGTTATGAAATATGCCATCTCATCATTAAAAATTAAAGTATACAGATTTACAGCTTTATTTACAGTTATGTTACTCGGACCAGTTAAGTAAAGCATGTTACAAAGTGTGTTTTGCATAAATTTCTACAACAAATGCTCATAATCTTGAATTACATATGTGTTATGGTGTTCTTGATACAGGAAGAAAGCAAATGTATTGTTTGTGGTACTTCCCTGTGCTATGCATGTGGTGGACAGGCCCTGAATTTAAAAACACATTTTACATCGTTAAACGGTTACTCTCTGAATCTTCACTCTCACCTGGAAGGAACGGACAGTCATGCAGGTCAGGAAGACAGTAAAGCTGAAGATAAAGATGGACTCTCTGAGCAAACAGGCTACTTGTGAGGGTACGCTGAAATGGCACAATGCACTGCAGGAAGCTAAAGTCAGGGAAAGCAGCATCAGCAGGCAGGTCCTTCCACCAGCAGATTTCACCACTGGCGTGTTCAGGTTGAGTAGAAAAATGACAGAAGTGCCCAGTGTGAGCAACAGGGTCAATGATAGCAGATGCAGTAAGATAATAGACAATGGAGAGTCCCAAGGCAAGTACAGCACAAATCTCTTCAGACATTCTTCACTCTTAGGTGGAGACCACTGGTCTTGTTTGCAGGGCTGGCAGATATCAGTGCCTGATGATGCACAGAGTATGTGTTATCACAGGTATATGTTTGGTACTGGCGATTTTACAAAGGTAGTGTGTACGATATGAATAGCACATTCTGTCATAGAGCTCTGTATGAACCGTTTCAAAAATGTACACTTTAAAGCTGAGGCTTACATCCTGTGGTCCACACTATGCATAATATGATGTTATACATAAATGCATGTATGAGACACATGAGAACAGCTTTTGGTCACTGTTGTGGACCAGTTCAGAAAATGTTTGCGAACAAGCGCTACAACGTGGTCAAAAATGTAATGGAAGTAACGCAGTCTTTGCCACCATGTGGTGATTCATTGTACTACAATAACAATAACAGAAACAAATCCCTCTGAATATTCATTCACTGATTCATTCATTTTCTATACCTTCTTGCACAAGATGGAACCAGCCGAGTCACATGTGTTTAACTTTTGTAATCGAAATTGCGTTATATAATCAGTGCGGCACGGTGGTGCACCGGTTAGCAGTGTGAGTTTTCTCTGGGTACTCCTGTTTTCCACACACATTCCAAAGACATGTGTTAGGTCAGTTTGTGTCTCTAAAATGTCCCAGCATGAAGGAATCTACATATGTGCCTGTGCCCTGTGATAGACTGGCACTTTGTCCATGGCTGATTCCTACCTTGTGCCCTGTGCAGGTTGCCATGACCCTGCATTTGATTAAGCTTGTATAGAAAATGAATGATGCATTATATGATCTCATATTTTATACATTTACATAATTCACCAAATACAACATCACCACGTGTCCTTCAGCTTTCTGCAGTAAGTAACGGGAAATGTTGTGAGTGGTAGTTTAAGTGCTGAATTTCTTTTTAATATGTAATGCATTCAGGTGACTTCATACTGTATCAGGTTATTATATTTACCAGTTTTGTTGAGGAAGGTAGAAGCAGGGCATTCTATGCATTTGAAACAGCACTTATGTTGTCCAACCTGCAGTCTTTTGTGTCCATAGGGACATTCTGGTGAGCACCGTGACTCAGGAACCTGAGCAAGCAAACACACACAGATTACTCACAACCACTGTAATGATGTAATATTAGATAATGATGTGGGGCTTTTTTTGTTTCGTATAATGGAATGTGAAAAACACACTTACAATAGTTACATTTGAAATGCCTTCTGACCACTGAATCAGAGAAGAGTCTATCTGAAGATTGAAGGGGTCTGGAGTGAATGCTCCAACCACTCTGAGTGACCATGTCTCATTCTTCCATATCCATGAAACAATGTCATATTCTGCAGGTGGGTCTCCATTATTATCAAAATGTAAAGATATGTTTCTGATAGAAACTTGTACATGCCTTAATTGTTGAAGGACCTGAAACATTGGAATTAAATGTGAGATACATGTGACTTTTCTTTAGAATAAATAGCACCGTAGTTCTGTCTCTTCCAGTTGTTACTGCAGTTATTTCTAGCATACAGCAAGCAATTAATTTAATTTAATGTATTGTTTATTTTATATCTATTTTAAACCTATTCATCCTGGTTAGGGTTGTGGCAGCTCCAGTATGCAGATATAAGTGTTCCCTGGCCAGTTCAACACAAGGCTATTTAGAGGTCACTGTAGCAACAATCGTATCTGCATATGACACCCGACCTGACTTTAAGATCTGGTCATTACTGAAACCCAGGTCCTTGCGGTAATGGGCTAGCATATTGCTACTGAGCCACCCGAGTGTACCGGAAAGAATCCTGTTTAACACCTACTCATTCTGGCTAGGGTCACAGGGGATGGTCTGGAGTCTAACCTGGAATTCACTGGTCACAGGCACACCCTGGACAGGCCCTCAGAAACTAGAAACAGCTGGCTCTTACGACCAAGCCACCAGAGCTGCTAAAACTGTAACTAGTAATAGCATCTCACATACTATATGGACTTGGGTTTATACAACAAGGGAGTTTTCTCGTTACTGCATGGTTGAGATTATTATAAAAATACGTAATAAGATATTATAAGACATCATAAAAGAATAAGACTATGTATGCAAATGATGAATAGAACATTATTCTAAGCCTACAGTATAAATGGGCATAATACAATATTTTATATTTATGATGTACTTCATAATAACTGACCTGCCATGGCTGTACTTCAGTTTGCTGACATTTCCCAAAGTCACACCCGAGAGCCTTGTGTAAAGCATGAGCCACTGCATATACAGCTTGATACACATTAAATGAAGATGTAATATCATAGGTTCCTAGAGAAAGATTTAGAGACATCATCGTGTACAGGTCTTCATTTTGCAAACATGGGACACCCATTTTGCTATTGGAAGGACTAACTTCTCTAGGTTTAGTTTTAGCTTGGTTCAAAAAGTCTTTGAATCCAGTAAAAGCTGTGTTTTTAAGGGACACACCCAATACAGTCCCAATTGTATTGATTCCTGCGATACCAGCCATTAGGGTGGTTGTAGACCAGTCCTCTGATCCAATCCACACCTTTCCCGTCACATTCTGCTCTATCACAAAAGGGAAAAAGCCTTTGGCTATCCTCTTGCTGGAGAAGACAACTATGGTGTTGACTTTAGATTTGATTATATTTCTGACGATGTCTCGCATTTGTTGCGTAGTCCCAGCCGTAAGGCTTGGTATTATAGCTTGATATGCAATGCATACATTGTAATATGTTGCTTGTTGTGACAGACTTAACATTCCTTGCTGGCCATATGAATTGTCACTGCCGAGAATGGCTATCCACGTCCAGTTGAATCTCACAAGAATTTCCATCATGGCATGCACCTGGTTCTTATCACTGGGAATGGTGCGGAAGAAAGCTGGGTACAGATATTTGTTACTCAGCATTTCATTTGAAGCTTCATATGAGATCTGTGGAAATTGATGAATAAAAGCGACAAGGTTGAGCCATAAATAACCATGCAGTAATGAAATGTTAAATGATGGCTTGACATATACTAGCTCACAAATATGTAATATTGTGAATTTAGCAATTGTTTACCCACTACTTTCAGTTAAAGAAGAAAAACACAGTAACAGTAAATGAGTGTTGTGCAGTTGACAAGTGGTTATCTGTGTGGTGGTTTTTGTCTGTGTGTAGGTTGGATTTAAGGTACACATTTTATACTCAATAGCTATAAATGATCATGATCATTGAGTGCAGGTCAATACAGAACCCAAAATGAGGTCTGAATGTACAGCTGGCATGTAAACAGACTTTGTTAACACATAATTTGGTGCTGATAAAAAGAGGAGGGCCTGCTATAGTGACAATTTGAAACAAGTATTATGTACAAGTTATTCAGTTTCACTGTTTGAAAATAGGCAGAGTCTCATAGAAATCTCATGTTTATAAGAACATTACACAGAATCCTCCACAACCAAATTTCCAATCTTTACTCTATCCACTCTGTTGCCTTAAATTAATTCCATTTTTTGGTGACTTTTTAAAAAAAATCTGAAGAGCAACTTTTCCATGAATCTTTTAAACAATACCAAAATTGACTGATAGTTGCAAGTATTTCATTGCGTAAGCAGGTCTTACTTCCAAAGACCTCAAATTTAGTCAAATCAGTCCACATAATTTCTCATCTAAGATGTTCATTTATGTTGTTTAATGGTCTATTTCCTTTCTTCTCAGTAATACCTTTCACACCTGTTGTTTACTTACAGAACAAGGACAAACAGAAACACCAGTGGATTTTCTCAGTTCCTAAGCACAAGTATAGCTTGACTCAATCTTGTCATAGAGATGAGAGTATTAAGTATTGTTTATCTTGTGGTGACAGTTTTCATGGTTCACTAGGTTTTGCACAGTTGTTGGTATAGCACTGTTCTGCCATATCATTTGAATATTTGTTATAATCTCCGCACTGAAACCTCCTCTCTCTTTTTTCTGGAGACTTTCAGCTCTATCTCTTCAGGAGATATTTCAGTGCCTTCATATCTAGTGTCCTCCAAATTATTCCGTTAGCCATTTTAGATGCACATGAAAACATATTTGGTTTATTGGGGTGTATTGGGGTAGTTCCATGTGAAAATTACTATTTTGAAGGCAAATTTATATCAGTGACATATTTGGACATGTACACCTAGACTCCGCATTGGCCATGTTGGCCCGTTGCTCCGGAGACATCAATGCATACCCCGTATTGGTCCAGGCAAGACTGGGCTGTAAACAAATACAAGTAAATGTGGGATCTGCATTTTTCTGGTTAAAAAGCACAAGAACCCACATTTCTCGAATAATTTTAATGATTCATTTTCATACAAAACGAGTACAAAAAAAGTTTGACTTTTACTTTTAATCATTAAATACATATGAATATAAATGTAAAGACAATCATTTGGGGGTCTGGAAGGGATTAATCCTATTTACATTACTTCTTATGGGGAAATTTGATTCAGAGTTCAAACGGCGTTCCTGGATCAATTAAGTTCCAAGGTTCCAATTCCAAGGTTCCACTGCATATAGTGTACAATAGTAGTATTTAAATAAAAGTAATTAAAATATTGAGTACTATATTATAATACTATTATATTATTATTTATACTGCATATAATATCTACTATTGTAAATATGTTAATATTGTTGTTTTGTTATATTATATTATTATTTATTAGACTATAATCAGGCATCATTTTTTCCAGTACAATCTTTGGAGAGTTATGAGAAGTTGCCTGGACCAATAGGATGTTGACATTGACACATGATCCAGCATCCAAGGCGGCGGTCTATGTATTTTATGTTGATTTGGAACCAGCTTTTATTGGGAGTACACAGAGATAACAGCATTCATTTGCAGTAGGGCACAAAATTAGTGGACAAATAAAATTTTGATATAAGCAAGTTTTGTTGATATTATACTTAATGTAGTGTTGGAGGATTTTGTGTACTTTTCTGTGAAATATGCTTCCTGCTTGTTTTTACGAATAAATAACTTACACATAATTTTCACTGGAGATTAAATAAATAAAAGTGTGATCTATGACTTTTTCACAGTAAGTAAGTAAACATGAGCGTCATTAATAGTGCTCTATAGGGGTTAACAGTACCTCAGGCAGCAAGAAGGAACCCAGTGCAGCAGCTGGAGTGAAGGCATAGCTGCTGCTGTCTGGTCCAATGAGGGCCACTGCTCGGGACGTTACATTCTCTCTGTTATAATGCTGAGCTAAAAGGTCCACTGTAGCCAAAATACTTGCTGGAAGCGAGCACGTATCATACACCTGGTAACCTAGAGTAATGTTGGGCAAGAGCTCAGTACCATTGTTGATCTCCTCCACGGCATAGTGAAGAGCTTGCGTCAAGTAGTAGCCATGCTGGTTGGTTGTTCCTCTGCAGAAACCAAATCAATGAGGAGTGCAAAACAAAATCACAATTAGATTTAAGAACACAACATTTTAGTAGAAGAAGTAGACTCTTGGAGTCCTCATGGAGTATGCACAATCATACCGTTTGCAGTGAGCCATATAAGGTGTAGCTGAGATAGTCGTATCTGCATTATGGAGAGGGAACATGCCATAAATGGTAACATCTCCTTTAAGCTGTAGCCCATCAGTGTAACAGAAGCTCCAGACACACACCAGCAGCAGAGTCTCCCACAGCAAATGCATAGCCATGCTGCAGCTGATTTGTACAGACCCCAATGTACTAATCCCCCACACACCAACCTGGCCATTATCTACCTTCAGGGGAAGGGAGGATTTGCATATTTTAAATTGTGAATGTCACTGGTATTTTGGATTTGCATTAGCCCATTTGTTTCTCACCATTGTGTTTACCTAGACACATTTAATGAGGAAAAAAAACAAAGCAATGGCATAATGTTACAGCATCTTACGAAACATAATTCACCAAAACTGTTTCCAGTATCAAATCCCAGTAACTATTGACACAGTTTCTGGAAATGATAAAAAAAACTGGACAACTTAGTTCTGAATTGTAATTTACAGTATCTTTAACTAATAAACAAAACCTGTGTTGTAAGTGAAAATTTGGTTTGGTCCATATTGTGAGAAGAAGGTACCATTTCCCATTTCCTGATATACTTTCTTTTACTTAGAGACTTGTAAAAGTTGTCTTTGATAGCTTCATTGTCAATTTAGGGACACGTACATTTATTGTACTGCAGATAAGCCTTTGTCTAATGATACCAACATATAAAGCCACTGCCTATACAGGAGTCTGTACTGATATAATAAGTAGAGCAAAATAAGGTCGAGCATTTGTTATGTTTTTAGTTCTTTAGTCTGCATATGAAGACAGCTAACCTGTGACAGCTCACCACATCTTACCACATGTACAGTTTAGTTTTATAATACTTTTAACAAAAGATATATAACAAATTAGGTTTAAAAAACACCTTGGCTAGACCCTAACTGAGTAAACCAGTGGTAAGGAAAACCTCCCTAAGATGCAAAAGAAAAAAAAACCATTAGAGAAACAAGGTTCAGACGAGGAATCCATCATCCTCTCGGTGAAATGGACAAATGGTCTTTATCTATCCAAATATAAAGACAATCAAGCACTAATTGTGTAGGAGAACATACAGAACAGAGAAGTGTCTTACTGCAAGTCTGTCTTGAAGCGTGGTGAGTCCAGCCAAGCCATACTTGTGGCTGAAAGAGCTTACTGGAAGTATAGTATTGTCCTTGACCCGTGTCATCATCTATACAAATTCTCTTCACTGTGGACGATTAAATTACAGCCAAATGTATCAGCATACTGACCACTGTAGGCCAATTTGCCTAGGTATTGAAATGTTTCAGAAGTACAAAGTAAATAAGTCTGTAAATGAGTAAGCCAACTTAGTGTAAAAGAAAACAGTGCATGCAGAAAACCACTGCTATTACCTGTAATGGTGTCCCAACTTTAGATGACTGAATATGTTACAATCAGGAAATCAACAGTATGAAAGAACTAATCCAGAAATGTGTTCCTTGTGTGAAATAAAAGATAAACAAATAATGTCAATCTATCAGGGCTAACCAGATATTTACATAAGATATTTGCATGTAGCCTTATGTGATATTTACTAAATTGTTTTAAATGGCACACTATAGAACCCACCACACCACATTACTCACACACAAAATACAAAGCTAGCATTTTGTCACATGACGGCAGTTTGCTTTTTTCAAAATGATGACTCTTGTCATCCATTTGGACATGAATTTACTCTACATACATTAAGTAAACCACAAACACATTCTCTTGTTTTGATATTAAAATAATATTTAAAATTTAAAATTCCTTTATTCCTGTTGTATAAACTGTGAAGACACACTATAGCCCCCCTAAAAACAGGCCTAACGACGTCAGTGGTGTTGACTGTCCTGTAGCATAGGCTAAATGAGCCCAGGTTCTTCAAAACGCGCTGTACACTGAGAGAGTGGATATTTCTTAGTTTAAATTGAATCACTGACACGTGTATTTCACTTCTGCACAGCTAGCAGTTGATTAAATTGTTTATAGAACATGCAATGATTGAAATCCTTAATAATTCTTGTACATCATTAACTTGGACTGTGATTTAATACTTACCAAATTGACTGAATTCTGAGATCATACAAAACACTACTGAAACTTTTTTAGATTAATTACTTGTTGGATTAAGAAGCAAAGAGTAATCAGTGCTGCCTGGAAAAAGAAAGTTAGCACATCTTCATGGAGTCTATGGCACAATGGATAGTGCATTGGACTTCTAAGGTTAGTTGTGTAGCTGTTCAAAGGTTGTGGAATCGAGTCCCACCAGCATCAGAGGTTTTTAACCATGCTGCAAAATGAGCCTCATTGGATACTCGTTCCCGTGGATGAACAATGCAGGGTAATTTAATAGTGAGGGACTGTATTACCTGGTTTTTAAAAAAGTATTGATTAAGTACTATCACTCTAGAATGTTGTCTATTCTTCTAGTATGTGTATTCCTTGTAATAAAAAATTTACTTTTCAGGGATTCTATTTGAAGTAACAGATTGCAGTGTTGTGGAGAATGTGGGGTTATAAGTATGATCGACTTTGTCCAGCACCAAATGTGAGACTTTACTGCTTTTTTCACTGTAGTCTGTGAAAGTGGAACGCTCTTAGATTCAGTGCTGCCAAATAGAAAGGATTTCATAGATCCATGCAGGCTCTATGCTACAATATTTTTCTGTTGCACTGTGGTGCATTGGACTTCTACGGTCAGGTATGCAGCCATTCAAAGGTTGTGGGTTTCAGTCGGAGGTTTTTAACCATGCTGCAAAATGAGTCTCACTGGATACTCGTTCCTCTGGTTGAACAATGCAGTGTAAGGTGTGAGTGAGGACCTGGTTCTTTGGTTTAGAAAAATAATGTTGATTAATTACTATCACTCTAAAATGATGTTGCATTAAGATGATGCGTTTCTTGGAGGTAAAAAAAAAATGGACTTCTCAAGGATTTTATTTCAAGTATCAGATTTCTGTTCCCATACAATGTTTTGGGGAATGTGTGGTGATCAACTTCGTTCAGCGCCAAACGTGAGATTTTACTTTACTGTTTTTCACTGTAGTCTGTGAAAGTGGAAATCTCTTAGATTCAGTGCTGCCCAATAGAAAGGGAGCTTGTAGATCCATCCTGGCTCTGTGGTGCAATGGATAGTCCAAGTACAAATCTAATGGTGTATCCAGTCCCAGTTATTCTAAGATGTAGCTGTGGCATTTTGTACGTTGTAGAGCATTCACAAGATCTAACATTGAGCACAGCAATGGATTAGAGCTTTAAGATTAAGAGCCTTATTCAAGTGCCAAGATCTGAACTTGTGACCTTTTAATTAGTAGTCCAAATCCTTAATGACTGAGCATCCACTGTTGATTGTGGGCATTGAGTGAACAGTTAAGATTTTTGTTTAGAGGATTTTTAATAGGTGAATATGGCAGTGAATAATTGTCAGCAATTGTAAAAAAAAAGAAAAAAAAAAAAAGGAACAGTATTATGATCAGTTATTAAAACTCAGTTCTGTCTGATATGGGACCGAATAACTGAGCATTCTGTATTATTTTACATATTAATATTTTGTGACTCAAGACAGACGGGCGTGAGTAGATTAGGAAGAAAATATTCCAATGTACTTAAGAACAACAACAAAAGCCACAGAAGAGAAGTAGAACTTAGCAAAAGTAGCATATAAAAATGATTTATTTAGTGACCACAGCGAAAGGTAAAAAGATGGAATGGCTATTTTCCATAAATTAAAAAACACATCAATTTTTAAATCTCAATGTGACTCAACATTAAAATTATTCAAAGCCCTAGATGATTACACAGTATAACACACACAGTAAACATAATACCGTATTTTTCGGACCATAAGGCACACTTAAAATCCTTTAATTTTGGATTAAAAGTTGGGTTGCTGTCTTCTGCCTCCCGTGGGGTTGCCGATGTCTCATGTGATCCCTCTTGGCTGTGTTTCCTACCAGTTCTCCTCTTTCTAGCTATGCTGCTATAGCTAATGCTGCCGGGGTCTCATGCTACACTTGGCATCAGTGACTGTTAATAGACACTGTGCTCTTAATCAATAACTAATTACATTTTCTGTTTTCTCTCCGAGCTGTGTTCCGGCAGTTCCAGCCCCACACATGATGTTCATCTGCTGGAGCTCCAGTAAGCTGCTTCCGTCATCAGCTCCAGCCCCATCATACCCGGGCCACTTAATGCCGATGTGCATACTTTACTACACATTTTATTCGAACTTTGACTCCATGACTTTAGTTTCGCTCTTAGATTTATCATCTACGCCGCCCAAGGAGGTTGGGTCCCTTTTTGAGTCTTGGTTCTCCCAAGGTTTCTTCCTATAACACTCAGGGAGTTTTTCCTTGCCACTGTCACCCTAGGCTTGCTCAATTTGGGATTGGACATGGTTATTAGGAGATAATCTAAACTTGTAAAGTTGCTTTGAGACAATGCTCCATTGTAAAAAGCGCTATATAAATAGATCTGACTTGACTTGACTTAATTTTCTCAAAAATGACAGTGCGCCTTTAAATGCGGTGCGTCTAATGTATGAATTAATTCTGGTTGAGCCTTCTGACCTAGAACCGATTGTAGATGGTACACGGCGCTCATAAATCTGTCAAAATGTTTTAGCACGGCCTTTGGTAGATTACGAAGATCATGGCAATCGTAGTGCGCAGGATAGCGGAGTAATACGGTATGTGCTTCAGCATTAGGGTACGTGCATTCATTCATTTATTTTCGAAGCGGATTTCAAACACAACGCTATCAGTCACGCAGTACAACATGGACATAGAGCAGCTGCGAGAGAATTCAACATTAACGAATCAATGGTACGGAAGTGGAGGAAGCAAGAAGATGCCCTGTGCCAGGTAAAGACCAAACTGAGCTTCCGACGGAACTTAAGAGTTTTGTTTCATTTCATGCGCCTTATAACCCGGTGCGCTCTATGTATGAAAATAGACCCGTTAGCAGCCGATCGTTGATATCGCGCCTTATAACCCGGTGCGCTTTATAGCCCGGAAAATACGGTAATCACTTTTTAATCACAGCTGATATTTAAACATAACTCATCTTTGTGTATGACGTAGACACTGGATATAAATTATTTCTAAACAAACAAATGAAAAGTTACATATGAACAAAAATCTAAGGGCCAACAGGTGTATAGCTTTTATATTTTAGTACATGAAAGAGTTCATTTAACCTGGATCACATTCTAATAAGGCAATAGAGACATTGTATAAAACAGAGTAACAGGCACAACGCTTTGGATATACTACTGATTTGACATCATCAGATTTCTCTGAACACTGAAACATCCTGCACCACAGGAAAATAAGAACAGAAACACATTGAATGTCCCTGATTAAAACAAACATTTCCAAAGGCTTATTGCATAGTCCTCAGTGTACAGTATAACCATCGTGACCCTCTACTAATTTAAATAGATGAACTTTTGTAATGCTAAGCATGAATCTATGAGTTTATCAACAGCTGCAAGAAAAGAAAAACTTTGTGAACCCTTTGGAATTTCTGGGATGTCTGCAGTCACATTAAAATCAAATATCAATTCGAGCCAGGAGGAGTATGAGAATGTCTTTGATTATATCCAAAGGTCAGGTGGTCCAGTTAATAATATGAGAATGTAGGCATAATTTGCAAGGCACAAAAAGCCTGAACCTGCTCTTTTAAGGAGAAATCTGTTCATGTAAACCATGCTGTAGACAAACCAGATTCACTGAGCTGAAAAGGGCTACAAAAGTATTTATTTTGTAAAAAAACAAAAAAAGTGTACAATTGTGTGTATCTAAAAACAAACTGTACAAATAGGTGAATCAGATCTACATAAATCTTCTGTGTGTGTGACTACTGTAATAAACTAGTGTTCTGAAAGGCACAACATAGGAAAAAATGCTTTTCAAACCAAATACAGCAAACAAATAAACACTACCACATGTGTCAGGTTTGCAGAAGATCAACTAGAAGTTTCACAATGCGTCTGTGGCAATGTTCTTTGAACAAATGAGAAAATAAGTCTTTGGCAAATACACTAATAAAGGCACAAAGGATCGAGTGCTAAATCTCATCTCTATTTTGAAACATGGTGAAGGGAGCATCATGGTTGGAGGTGCGTTGCTGTCTTAGGACTTTAGAGTGATATGACCTAAACAGGATATGGATATGTTGTTGCTACTAAAAAAGGTCATGCAATCATTAACCCATTAAATCCAGGACCAAAATGAATAAAATATGACAAACTCTAAATAAATTAGAAATAGCATTGCAACTACAAGGACTGTATACATAATATTTTGTTAGGTTACAGGTAAAAAAACCAATTAGAATGTAAATGAACTGTCAATTTTCCTTACACACACTGCCAGGCCAGTCTAAAGATATAAAAGTTGGTCTCTTTATAATCAGTGTTGCAGCTTTTTTTCACTCCATGTTCTCAAGGAGTAACAAGAGCTTCTGATATTGATATATGTACATCAAATGATTATAGTTTCAAAAGTGGATAAAAAGTTTTATAGCACCATTATCCTCACTAATTTCAGTGCTGAGCCAGTAAGGAAAAATTGATTAAATGCAAATAGTCACATACTTAATCAACATGTTAAATAAAACAAGAAAATACAGCTGTTTGTGTGTTATTAATTTAGACATATTGTGTTTGACAGATGACATTTTATGAGTATTTAATGCAGACATACAGGCAGTTCCAAAGAGTTCACAACTTTCTTGCAACTGTATATGCTTATCCTGAACATACAGTACTGTGCAAAAGTCTTAGGTATTCTATAGTTTTCAATTGATGTGCTACTTATTCTTTATTTAAGTTTGTAGTACTACAGTTACAGACTGCAGTTCATCTGTTTGTCTACATATTCTGTTACTCTAATGGTCAGGACCCCCATAGAACTAGCACAGATCAGGTACCATTTGGGTGGTGGATCATTCTCAGCACTGCAGTGACACTGATGTGGTGTTGGTGTGTTACTGTGTGTTGAGCTGGTAAGATTGGATCAGACACAGCAGTGCTGCTGGAGGTTTAAAACACTGTTAACTCACTGTCCACTTTATTACAGACATTCTCCTTTTTGTTCCACCTTGTAGATGTAAAGACAGAGACAGTAGGTCATCTGTTGATGCACAGTTTGTTTTAGTCATCCTATAACACTTCATCAGCTGGTGGCTGGACATTTTTGGTTGGTGGACTATTCTCAGTCCAGCAGTGACATTAGGTGGTTTAAAACTCCAGCAGCACTGCTGGGTCTGATCCACTTTTACCAACACAACACACTAACACACCACCACCATGTCAGTGTCACTTCAGTGCTGAGAATGATCCACCACCCAAATAGTATATGATCTGTGGTGGTCCTGAATATTACAGAACAGGGAAAAGAGGACAAAGTATGTAGATAGGTGGACTACAGTCCATTGTAATTGTAGAACTACAAAGTGTATGCCTAAGAATTTTGCACGGGACTGTACATCGGAGTAACAACCAATAATATAATGATAAAATACTGAGAAATGTCTGTTTAATCATTTCCAAATGATTAGCTCTTACTGTAGGGCTACTCATACTGTAGAGTGCTGGTAAGTTAGACACAGACTCAGTAGAATGATCCCTTAAAACTGGTTGTGTTGGTCCCAATCTGGGACAGCAAACACAGCACCAATGGAAGAAACCATTGAAGTAAAGAGGGCAGAGATGTAACCACCTGAGCCTCTGTTATGGGGCCGGTCAGGAACCGGTATCCACGTATACCTCTGTCTCTCCATCCCCGCTTTCAGCTCTGTTGACATCTGTCTCTCCATCCCCCCTTTCAGCTCTGTCAACATCTATCTCTCCATCCCTGCTTCCAGCTCTATCGACATCTGTCTCTCCATTTCTCACCTTCTCCCTGTCCAAGTCTTCTGGCATTTCATCCATGTTTGCTAAATCGCTGCATGCTGCAAAGCTGAAGGACGGTGAGCATCTACACGCAGAGCAACCAGACAAGCTCTTTAAACAGCAGCAAACTGTTTGGGTTCATGTTAATACAATACAAAGGAACACACATTTCTAAAACTTAGTAGGAAATAGGTAAGATTTTTACAGGAACATTATGGAGACTCTACAATGGTTTGTAAGCAATAAACAATACACACCTGCCACTGTCTGCAGAGCCTTGGAAGAGTCTGCGGCAGGTCTCCATCTGCACATCCAGTCCTCTCTTCATACTACACATCTCCATATATTCATGCAGGTGCCTGTTCATGTCGTTCTTAGCTGTGGCCAACTCAAGCTGTAGGAGGTAGATGGTATCACTTTTAACCCTTAAAGATGTGGGGCTATTTTGACTTTTTTATGCTTTTGATTTTTCATACGTACAGAGAGAAATCACATAATGTTTTATGACTGCCCATACACAACACAGTGTTCACTGACCATGTTTTCTGTAGATTTGTAGCTAGTCTGATGAAAAATATTACATTTTTAGATGCATGCATCCAGACATGAGGGCCAGTGATAGTGAAAGTAAAGTAGCAAAAAAGGGTCACTCACTTGACCTTCACAGCAGGTCAAGAGAGTGACTGTTGGATAACAAAGTCGCAAAGCCAAGGCTAGTCCACAGGAGCACCACACCTTACATTTTCATGCTTCACAGATGTTTACCCACCGACTGAGAAACCTGTTCAAAGCTCTGGTTACAGAACATTCTATCCAAAGACATGAGAAATTAGCTACTCCTTTAGGGACATCAGCAGCCTTGGTTAACTGTATTCCAGGCGCCAGGCTGCCAGACATTACAGGGTTCCTGAGGGCTCCGTAGTCGTAGGATTTCTAGGATAATTGTTCAGGTAAGTGCTAATGATATATGCCTTTGCCAGTCACTGGTAACTAATAGTAACATTATAAAGACCTGCAGTGAAGGCGATGTCTGATGAAGGAGTATGCTCTGTCCCCATCTCAATGTAGCAAGCTGACCAAGCCTACAGCCTGACCTTTAAGAATGGGACAGTACCAATCACCCCACATCACTCAGGAAGGTCCTGCTCTCTTTTCTTGTAACATACAGTGCTTGAAGGTTTGTGAACCATTTAGAATATTCTATATTTCTGCATAAATATCAAATACCTAAAACATCAAAATATGACCCAAAAAAGTCCTAAAAGTAGATAAAGAGAGCCCAACTAAACAAATGAAACAAAAATATTATACTTGGACATTCATTTATTGAGGAAAATGATCCAATATTACATATTACTGAGTGGCAAAAGTATGTGAACCTCTAGGATTAGCAGTTAATTTGAAGGTGAACTTAGAGTCAGGTGTTTTCAGTCAATGGGATGACAATCAGGTGTGCGTGGGCACCCTGTTTTATTTAAGGGCTGACTACCCAGACCTGGGGCCAGGCATCAAAAATACAGGCTAAACGGTTTGCTGTCTGCCAGTCATCATCTAAAACTCATGTCATTGAGACTGTGTCTATACAATTAGCACTATTCATCTGACGCTTAGACAGCTTAACTGTAGGTCAATCACACTTAATGCAGTTATTCTTGATGGAACTATTACTAAGCAATAATTTAATGTGCTTCTCAGAAGGCGGATGAACGACAACAGTAGAAGACCACAACAGGTTCCACTTCAGTCAACCAAGAACAGAAAGCTGATGCTGTAGTGGGCACATGTTTACCAAAACTGGGGCGCTGAAGACTGGAAAATAGTCTGGTCTTGATTTCTGCTCAGGCACACATTTACATTTACATTTATGTCATTTAGCAGACGCCCTTATCCAGAGCGACTTACAATCGACACAGTCTTACAATCCAAGCAATTGAGGGTTAAGGGCCTTGCTCAAGGACTCAACAGTGGCAGCTTGGGGTTTTGGGTCAGGGTGAGATTTGAACTCTGGACCTTCTGGTTCAGAGTCCAGTACTTTAACCACTAGGCTACCACAGTCCCACACAAATGGTAGGGTCAGCATTTGGCACCAGAAACAGGGATCCATGGACCCAGCCAGCCTTGTGTCAATGATACAGACTGGCAGAGATGGTGTAATGGTGTGGAGAATGTTTCCTTGGCACACTGAGTCCATTAATAGCAATCAATCATTTCTTGAATGCCACAGCCTATTTGAGTATTGTTGCTGACCATGTGCTCCCCTTCTTTTTACCCATCTTCTCATAGCTACTTCCACATGAAACTGCACCATGTCACAAAACAAATGTTGTCTCAAAGAGGTTTCATAAACATGACCATGATTTAAATGTTCTTCGGTGGATTCCCATTCACCAGATCTGAATTCAATAGATCATAGTTGGGGATTTGGTAGAACAGGAGATTTACAGCACAACAATGCCTGAAAAACCTATAGGAATTATGCAATCATGCCAACATGGAGCAGAATCTCAAAGGAGATTCTTGTGCAATCCATGCCTCCATGCCACAAAGCAAAAACAAGAGCAGTTACAGTTAACACGTACCTCAATCTGGCCAATAGTGGTCTGGTACTCCTGTTCTCTGACTTTAAAAAGAGACTCTGTCTCATTTATCAGACTGCGCAGATTCCTGTCCTGAAAGAACCACAAGAAGTCACAAAGGCAATCAGATTTACACAACTGGCAATCTAACCCCAACTGCAGCTGATCAGTCGAGGCATGTATGGAATACAGTGTGTTTTTTCAGTGTTGCAATTACGTTATGAAGCTTATAATAGATAATAGACATACCACAACTAAGAGAAAACTACAGTAAAGAACTAGATTATGTCTTAGGTAACTTTGTGGGCATTTACTTTGATAGACATTTAAGGCAGTCTTAGCTAGATGAGTCACATAACTCCAGACAAAACAGACAAACATTTTACTGATTGACTACATTTAGTGGACAATATATAATGACATTTATTATATAATAATAATTAATTTGATTTTATCCAGATTTCAGGAACAGTGGTCCACTGGCTTGCTAAAGAAACATTCCAGAGGTTGAGGTAGTGTAGGATGAAGCTGCTCCAGTCACCTGCTCGTGTCCTTCTCCTTGGCATTCGGCAGTGGAGGCTGAAGCACATGGAGCGCTGGCAGAAGCAGTGGTGGAGGTAATAACAGGGCTGTTGGTAAAGTCCTCCCACAGAAGCAAAGTCTCCTCAGTCTCCTCCCAGGCCAGACTATCACAATCATCATCAAACTCGAATGTCTCCCGCCTGCCAAGAGAGCAATTATCTGAGCAAGAGGTGCCGAAACACCAGGTGGTGCAGGGAGAGGAAAGTAAGCAGAAAACCAAACTAAACCACCACTAAGGTGGTTTTCTAAAGAAAACCACCACTAAGAAATAAAAGAGTCCATATAAATTAAGGTAGATGCAGATTGGTACAGACAATAGTATTTGAAATACAAGTAAATGTCTTAACAAAATGCGCCCGCTAGGTGGCAATATAGCATTAAATTCAGGTGCAAGGTAACAAATCTTTTTCTGGTTTAGGCCATAGACATAATATACAACGCACTGGCCACTGTGCGTCAACGTCGTCGCCATATCGGTCCAGGCAACTTCTCATAAATCTCCAAAGACTGTACTGGAAAAAACATGCTCCATTGTAGTCTAATAAATAACATAATAACATAATAAAATAATAACATTAATAGATTAGCAATAGTACATTCACTACTATTATACTACTATTTATACTACATATACTATATCTATTATTATTGATTATTTCATGAATTATATTATTTATTAGAAAACATCTTATTGTATACATAGGCTAATAATATGCTGTACTGTATACTGTATATTTTAACTGGAGTCAAAACCTTTTTTGTACTCCATGTAGATCAAAAGCCTATAAAAGTGACTCATTAAAATTGTTTAAGAAATACTGAGGTTATTGTGCAAATTAAAAAGAAAAAAAAACAGCTCCTCCAGTTCTCTTGTATTTGTTTACAAGCCAGTCTTGCCTGGACCAATATGGCGGATGCGTTGACATATTGCAGCAACGATCCGAAGCAGCCAATGTAGTGTCTAGGTCTATATGTCTATGGTTTTGCGGCACGGGGGTGCAGTGGTTTGGCCATGACTCAGTCTAAAGTTTGCATGCAAGTTTGCATGTTCAGTCTGTGTAAAGTTTGCGTGTCTAGTCGGGTTTCATGGTAGTATTTACATGGTGGTACATTCCAAAAACATGCGTTAGGCCAGTTGGTGTCACTAAAGTACAACAGTGTGTGTGTGTGCATATGTGCCCTTAGATGGGTTGGCAACCTGTCTAGAGTTGTTTACAGCCTTGTGCCGTGTGTTGCCAGTTAGGCTGTGGCTCCCCAAACAATTAATTGGAATAAGCATATGAAGAAGCAAGAAAGAAAGGACTTGTGCCCTGTGCTGCTGGTTAGGCTGTGGCTCACCACATCACTAGACTGGATTAAGAGGGTATGAAAAATAAGCTGCGATAGAAATAAAGAATTTATAAATAATTTATTTGCTTACATTTAATATGTCGTATATTTGATCTGTTAGAGATATTAACTATTTCTGCAGAACCATTGAAAATGAAATGCTACAAAGAAATGTGATAAATATTAAGACAAGAAAAGGGTTGAAGGTAGAGGAGGCTATGAAGGATGATGTGGTCTAAAAGTGACCAAAAATGACACATAAAATTTATTTATATCTATTTATTTTAATGAGATTTCCTCAATGGAGTCATAGCCAACAAGTAGGGGTCCTAGGTGTTGCCATATTGAGTTCATGGATACTTGATGTAATACTTGGAACAGTGATTTACAAAGTGGCAGCAAAATAAAAATAACTTTGATAACTTATGCGAAACAACAACTAGCAAAAATTACTGTAATAAAACAGTCACCAAAATATCTCTTGGGAATATAATGTCATAAATCTTAAACTGGTGTCTATTGATGACCTATCTAACGGCTCTAACGGATGATCTATCCAATTTAACGCCTGCTCTTGCACAGTAGTAGATGTGAGGAATGAGATACATAAGAATGATAAACAAGTCAGAGCGATTAAGCCCCTCCCAATATACAGATAACAGGTCAAGAGGGAAGTCCCAGGCTCTATATTTTATGCTGACATCATTGGAAGTATGTTGGGTTTGAAGATTCAGGAATGAGGTAAGAATTGTCCCATTAGAAATAATGAAAAAAGGCTCCTGTTATCCGAATATTCGCTTCCCAAACCTTTTTTTGGAAAGAGTTACATTCGCATAACAGGTTTTGACTGTATTTTAATATTCAGAATGTCACTCACAGTTGATTGAGCATGCGCTTCATCTCGTCAGTGATGTTGAGAGCTCCAGCAACTTCATTCTCACTGTCCGCACCACTTGCTGTCATTTCAGCGTTGTCCTCCTCAGACACACTCTTACGCTCCCTCCTCTTACACGCTGCAGATGCCTTCAAGATACATATAATGAAATTGCCTCTTTAATTCAGCAGGGACAGACAGAGGGAACATTTGGTTCCATTGAAAACCTCAACATCGAGGAACTGTCAGGTATTAACTGCAAGAAAGAGTTTGTAAACCTTTGAACATGACTTTATATGTATTGTTTATTTTTATATTTGTTGGGATTGCATGAAATATAACTGTCCTAATAAGTCAGTCACAAAAATCTCAAAGAAGGTAGTGGAGAAAATGGCGCCATTTCACAACCATCCGATCAACGTCCTTTCACTTTGACACCCGAGGTCTTAAGAATTATAACAAATAATAATAGGGAATAACAATTTGTCTTTTAACTCTGGACATTGCAGCCGTAATCAGCTGTTCACCCCAACAGCCAATCAATCATGTCAATGTCAATGGATAGTCCCCACAATGATAGAGAGACAAACTTGTCCCCCGACTAGCTGTGTATTCTAACCTATAACTATCTAAACTGGTTCACATTCACTCGTTGAGTCTCTGTTTCATCTGGCTGATCTTCTGTGTTGTTCATAATACTGTCTATCAAAGCATTTTTGCCTTCAATCAAACAAAAGTATCAGGTCCATCATACCATCCTATATTAAGTGTTACAGCATTCCCCCACACAGGGTCATAACAATCATTTCATGTATTTTCTATAATTATTGTAAATTTCCATATATTAAAATTGCAGTGGCATTAGTGTTCCACTCGTTTTCAGCGGTATCTCTGACACATTTACGTATCATTTGCGTGTAGTTTTCTTGTGAAAATATGCTTTATACTTACATTACAGTAGCAGAAAAAGACTATGTGACTACAGTGATGTCTGGTCAGTGACCATTTCGGTCAATTTCCTGTTTCACAGAACGTAATGTGGACGTTAAGCGATGCATACCTGTCATTTGATTATGCTGACAAAATCACTAAAAATGAAACTAGTCATTAGTGTTGCACTCTTATTGAAATTTTTAAGGCATTATAAGCCCATATAACGCAAGTCCAAAAAGCACTGAAAGAATTCATACCCCTTTCTGGTCTGCAGGACCTCTAGAAGGACTGACGTGAAACATCTTGCTCATGTCTTCTGAGTTTCTCTGCTGAGCCACGTCACACAGCTTGGCTGTGATATCGATGCGTCTGCAAATGTCCATGTCCACTTTCATTGCCTTTTCTTGAATTTTAGAGTCCAAATCTGACCTTTGCTATACAATAAAAATGAAACACACAAGATTATCAATGCAGTACAGTATATGGTGGAAAGCTCAGAATAGAACTGCAGAAAAACAATAATTACAATCTAGTTACAAACCCACATATCATGGTTCATCATGCAATATCCGAAAGTGTAGGTACTGTTCTATAGTTATGTTATATCACCTGTATACACTTAATGTGTCACTTGCCTAAGAACGGGTACCCTTCTTCATTTCTAGTAATTATGGACACTGTCAGGAGTCTATGTTACTACCTGGTTTTGTTTGTTTCCTTTGTCAGGTTCTGTCCTAGTTTCCTGATTTCTTTGCCACTCCAGGAGGTTTCTGAGTTCCACAGTCCTGAAACTCCAGAGGGGCTTAGTCTGAGGCACGGGAGCAGTTCCCATGTTGCAAGGAATTCCCTCATTTAAGGGCAAGGTCATGTTAAAGGATCTGTCAGAATTTCATCTGTTCCTATAGTGGAGGCCTAAAATCTGAGACCACTAGTGAAAATGACTCTGTTTTCATTTTTCTCATTTTTTAAATACAATGTTTAAAAATTATGTATTAGTATTTGGTATGTTCACCCTTTTGCTGTAATGACAGTGTGCACTCGAGCTGTCATGGATTTTACAAAATCTGGTGATCCATGTTATTCCAGCATGATTTCACAATATTCCAAAAAGCATCTTGTCATGTTACTAAATGTGTTGTTTCTCGGTCTTCACGTGGCCCCTGAAATACTTAGTGTTTAGGTCAGGGAGACATTCCAAACACTAAGACGTTCTAAAATATACATGTACCTTTTGAAAGATTCAACGTTTCACTCCAGTTGGACCTCAATGAACCTCATAACAAGCATACTCACTTATTTCTGATACAATTTTCCCCTTTCTTGCTTATTCAGCTCATGGCACCCCAGGTGAGCAAGCGCAAGCGCAACCCCCCCACAACTGAGTCCGACACAAGTTGTCCTGATTTTTTTTTTTTTCTGCGAATCTGAAGCCTGTGATGGCTGGAGAAGCCTTTAGATTTTTTTTATATTTCTGCATAAATATGACCTAAAACATCATCAGATTTTCACACAAGTCCTAAAAGTAGATAAACAAATGAGACAAAAATATTATTCTTGGTCATTGTGACTTGTGTGCTTAGGGTTGTTATCTTGCTGCATGATCCACCTTCTCTTAAGATTCAGTTCATGGACAGATGTCCTTACATTTTCCTTTAGAATTCTCTGATATAATTCAGAATTCATTGTTCCATCAATGATGGCAAGCCGTCCTGTTCCAGATGCAGCAAAACAGGCCCAAACCATGATACTTCCACCACCATGTTTACCACCACCATATCACAGATGGGATAACGTTCTTGTGCTGGAATGCAGTGCTTTCCTTTCTCCAAACATAACGCTTTTCTTTTAAACCAAAAAGTTCTATTTTGGTCTCATCTGCCCACAAAACATTCTTCCAATAGCCTTCTGGCTTGTCCACGTGATCTTTAGCAAACTGCAGATGAGCAGCAATGTTCTGTTTGGAGATCAGTGGCTTTCTCCTTGCAACCCTGCCATGCACACCATTGTTGTTCAGTGTTCTTCTGATGGTGGACTCATGAACATTAACATTAGCCAATGTGAGAGAGGTCTTCAGTTGCTTAGAAGTTACCCTGTGGTCCTTTGTGACCTCACCAACTATTACACGCTTTGCTCTTGGAGTGATCTTTGTTGGTCGACCACTCCTGGAAAGGGCAACAATGGTCTTGAATTTCCTCCATGTGTACACAATCTGTCTGACTGTGGATTGGGGGAGTCCAAACTCTTTAGAGATGGTTTTGTAACCTTTTCCAGCCTGATGAGCATCAACAACTTTTTTCTGAGGTCCTCAGAAAGCTCCTTTGTTCGTGCCATGATACACTTCCACAAACATGTGTTGTGAAGAGCAGACTTCTATAGATCCCTGTTCTTTAAATAAAACATGGTGCCCACTCACACCTGATTGTTATCCCATTGATTGAAAACACCTGACTCTAATTTCAAAAACAAAAAAACAAAACTGCTAACCCTAGAGGTTCACATACTTTTGCCACTCACTAATATGTAATATTGGATCATTTTCCTCAATAAATAAAAGACCAAGTATAATATTTTTGTCTCATTTGTTTAACTGGGTTCTCTTTATCTACTTTTAGAACTTGTATGAAAATCTGATGATGTTTTAGGTCATATTTATTCAGAAATATAGACAATTCTAAACGGTTCACAAACTTTCAAGCACCACTGTAGCTTTTACCATCAATGGCTATTAATGACAGGCACAAAACTAGTCATACATACTCAGATCCGGTCCAGTTTAGAGTAATCAGTAAACCTAATGCATGTCTTTAGACTGTAGGAGGAAGCCAGTTGAACCAGGAGTAAACCCAAAGGGACACGGGGAGGACATGTAAACTCCACACAGTCCGAGGTGTACATGTGTGAGATTTAATGTTAAACGTATGTTGACTGACCAGAGCTGTTGGGAAGTAAAAACATAAAACAATAAAGTTTATTGTAGCTTATCTCAGACTTCTCAAGATCAATATTTATACTTAAATGATGATGTGGTTCAGGCACTGAGCAGGTGCTGATGCGTTAGGGTCAATTAGGATATAGTGAGAACAAATTAAGCAGCAGCATGCACTGTATTTATGTGGATATTTATGCCATAATTGTGAACACGTGCTGTCCAGCCCATAAAACATGAAGTGGACTGGTTTACAGCCAAAGGAGAGTGATGAGCAAAGTCCATTGAACATAGCAGAATCATAAACATCTGTCCAGGATGTCACAGCTGAACATCAGCAGTAGTTTTAGACAGAGTGGAAGTGAAGATCAGTATCAACTGAAAGTACAACAAATCTCTACACATCCTGCACTTGTACGTGTTGATATCTGAAATCTCCCTCTATGATGTTCACATTACAGGAATCACAGTGACATGTGCATCAAATTGTTTTTTGTACACATGGCTAAGCATTTTGACACATGTTGTATCCAAAAAATTCCACTCATGTATTGTTATACCCCTAGTATTAGCCAAATGTTTGTGAACATCCAAAAATTACATTAGTACATTAGTATGGAGTTTGTCACCCTTTGACACTACAACAGCCTCCGCTCTTCTGAGATGGATTTCCACTAGATTTTGAAACAACCCAGAGAAGCTCTTCATCAAAGAGCTTGACCAATTTTTCCTGCCATTGACCGTCTATGGGTTCCTGCCATTGAAGGTCCAGGGTTCAAATCCCACCTCTGCCAAGCTGCCAGTGTTGGGTCCTTGAGCAAGGCCCTTAACCCACAACTGCTTGGATTGTAAGACTGTATCAATTGTAAGTCGCTCTGGATAAGGGCGTCTGCTAAATGCTGTAAAGGTAAATGTAAATGTCTATGCAGATTCAGTGCAGATATACTTCATATTATGAACTTGATATTATAAATGTAAACCACAGATAGACAGAAATGACTAATTAAAAGGGGTGTCTACATTCATATACGATGGTGCTTGAAAGTTTGTGAACCCGAGAATATTAGAATATTCTATATTTCTGCTTACATATCACCTAAAACATCATCAGAATTTCACACGAGTCCTAAAAGTCGATCAAGAGAACTCAAATAAAATGAATGAGACAAAATATTCTACTTTGTTGAGGGAAATGATCAATTATTACATTCATATGTGTGGCAGAATTATGTGAACCTTTGCTTACAGTATCTGGTGTGACCCCCTAGTGCATCAATAATTGCAACTAAACATTTCCAGTAACTTGATCGGTCCTGCATATCAAAGGAATTTTAGTCAGTGGAGAACTTCAACTCTGAGATGTTTGTGTATTTCCTCACATGAACTGCTCGCTTCATGGCTTTCCCCAACATTTCTATTTGATTAAAGTCAAGACTTAGACTTGACCTTTCGAAAACATTAACTTTATTCTTCTTTAGAACGACTTGTGTGGTTAGGGACGTTGTCTTGCTGCGTGACCCACGTCCTGTTGAGATCCAGTTCACAAATGCATGCCCTGACATTTTCCTTTAGAATTTGCAGCTGAAGTTTATAATTTCTTGTCCCATCACAGATGGTCTGGCCCAGTTGCATCAACACAGGCCCAAACCATAATACTACCACCAGCATGTTTCATAAATGAGACAAGGTTCTTGTGCTGAAATGCAGTCCTTTCCTTTCTTCAGAGGTTCACATACTTTTACCACTCCAAGATATGTAATACGGGATTGTTTTCTTCAATAAATAAATGACCAAGTATAATATATTTGTCTCATTTGTTTAATTGTGCTATTTAACTACTTTGTGAAAATCTTACTGTGTTTTTGGTCATATTTAAGCAGAGTCAATTCTAAAAGTTTACAAACTTTCAAGAACCACTGTATAATGTGCATGAATGAACCAAAATACTTATCATTACCATTTGGAGAAATGTTGAATAAGAATCAACAAATACTTACATCAGTCATGAGACTCTTAAATACAATCAGTTCTGCTTTAAGCCGTTCAATTTTCTCAGTCAGCTCATGTACTATGTCTTTGGACTCCTGGGCACTCTGCGATAGAAATATCAACAAAAAAGCAGGTTGACGATTCATACGTAGTGTTGAACAAGCTACTCCAAACTTGTAGACAGCAAAGCTGCTACATTAAACATTTCAAAATACCTCTAACTAGCTACTAGTACCAGAAACTACTCAACAACATTATCTTAACTACGCATTATGGATTTACTCACACTATATTTTCAAAAAGTAGCACAGTACATTAAACATTTATATTATTTATTATACTTATTTATAAATTAACATACTACTGTGTTCTCCATTTCTGTTTTAAGCAAACAGATTGTACCACAGAACTTTTAACTAGGCCTAATTTACACCTGGTAGCAAACTACAACACTTTTGCCATGTATCAGATAACTTGTAATGTATTAGAACATCACACAGCATTAATTTTAACCACTGTTTATGGTACAGAATTATACTGAATTGAATACTGCCATATTACTGATGCATGTGGTAAGAAGGAAGGCAACTGTGGAACCTGGTTTCAGATTTTGGATTGACTCTTAACTGTGAATGCACGGAATCTGAGAACCAGCAAGTGCAGGTTTGTTTTCAGAATCTATTAGATCGCTATCTCCAACCAAGTAACCAGCTATTTAACTTGACAGATTTCATGTAGCTACGTTTGCTACAAACTTGGCAGTGGGAAATGTAATTAAACAAACAGTTTCACTATATTGGGTAAATAAATGACATCAAGGTTGTTTTAAATTCTTCTTACAGTCTTCAGCAAAAGATTGGGCATCCCTCTTCAAGTGACAAGGTTTGATCATTTTCAAAAATAACTTTATATAACATTAGTATAAAACAAACTGACCTTATGCTGCCATTATTAATGAGTAATTAGTAAACGTTTTCCTTTCTTTTCTTAGTACAGAGAAACATACAGTGGGGCAAAAAAGTATTTAGTCAGCCACTGATTGTGAAAGTTCTCCGACTTAGAAAGATGAGAGAGGTCTGTAATTTTCATCATAGGTACACGTCAATTATGAAAGACAAAATGAGAAAAAAAATCCAGGAAATCACATTGTAGGATTTTTAAAGAATTTAATTGTAAATCATGTTGGAAAATAAGTATTTGGTCACCCACAAACAAGCAAGATTTCTGGCTCTCACAGACCTGTAACGTCTTCTTTAAGAAGCTCTCCTGTCCTCCACTCTTTAACTGTATTAATGGCACCTGTTTGACCTTGTTATCTGTATAAAAGACACCTGTCCACAGTCTCAAACAGTCAGACTCCAAACTCAGCCATGGCCAAGACCAAAGAGCTGTCGAAGGACACCAGGAAGAAAATTGTAGACCAGGCTTGAAAGACTGAAACTACAATAGGCAAGCAGGTTGGTGTGAATAAATCAATCGTGGGAGCAATTGTAAGAAAATGGAAAACATACAAAGACCATTGATAATCTCCCTCGATTTGGGGTTCCACGCAAGATCTCATCCCACGGGGCCAAAATGATCATAAGAACGGTGAGCAAAAATCCCAGAATTACACGGAGGGACTTGAGGAATGACCTGCAGAGAGCTGGGACCAAAGTAACAAAGGCTACCATCAGTAACACACTCTGCCGAGCGGGACTCAGTTCCTGCAGTGCCAGGCGTGTCCCCCTGCTTAAGACAGTACATGTCCAGGCCCGTCTGAAGTTTGCCAGAGAGCATATGGATAATCCAGAAGAGGATTGGGAAAATATCATGTGGTCAGATGAAACCAAAATAGAACTTTTGGTAAAAACTCAACTTGTGTTTGGAGGAAGAAGAATGCGGAGTTGCATCCCAAGAGCACAATACTTACTGTGAAGCATGGGGGTGGAAACATCATGCTTTGGGGCTGTTTTGCTGCAAAGGGGACAGGACGACTGATCCGTGTTAAGGGAAGAATGAACGGAGCCATGTATCGTGACATTTTAAGCCAAAACCTCCTTCCATCAGTGACAGCATTGAAGATGGAACATGACAATGATCCCAAACACACCGTTCGGGCAACAAAGGAGTGGCTCTGTAAAAAGCATTTCAAGGTCCTGGAGTGGCCTAGCCAGTCTCCAGACCTCAACCCCATAGGAAATTTGTGGAGGGAGGTCCGTGTTGACCAGCTGCCCAACAACAGCCCCAAAACATCATTGCTTTAGAGGAGATCTGCAAGGATGAATGGGCCAAAATACCAGCAAACCTGGTGAAGACTTACAGGAAACGTGTGACCTCTGTCATTGCCAACAAAGTATATGTTACAAAGTATTGAGCTGAACTTTTGTTATTGACCAAATACTTATTTTCCACCATAATTTACAATTAAATTCTTTAAAAATCCTACAATGTGATTTCTTGGATTTTCTTCTCATTTTGTCTCTCATAGTTGAAGTGTACCTATGATGAAAATCCTGCAAAGACGTTTCCAGAGGTCGGTTTCCAAGCAGGGTTAAGTCAAGTAACTCAAAACTTTAGAGACATCTCACTCATTTTTTCAGTAGACCCATATTAGAGCACGTTACAGTTGGTGGATTCATACTGATTATTAAATTTGTTTCACTTTGAAATATTACACAATAATGTCTTACAACTGAGAGTTTGTGCCTCTGTGGAGTTCGCATTTTCTCCCTATTTCTGTTTGGATTTCCTCTGGGTATTCCGGACCCAACCATGGCATCCCTAAATATAAATACTTTTTATGTGGTCATGACGGAATCTGAAAGATCCCATTTGCATGTAAAATCCATGCACTCCTTAATAAGAACAAAGAGTGTAAGTTGGAACTGCTTAGAAGTGGGTGGTGGTGCTGAGATCTCACTTCTTGTAAAGTCTCCACCATGGACTCCAATTTCTGGCATTTGGATGACTCCTCCTCCCATCTGGAACACAGAGCACAGACATCTGGTCAGCTAGACTTCTCAGTCTAGATAATGTTTATATTATCTAGCTTTATCAAGTCTGTTGTAATGTCACAGGGATGTATCAGGAAAGACAATCAACCTCCAAAATATGGCAAAAATTGGGGTTGTAAAAACCATTAAAACTGGAGTCAAAAAGCATTATAAGGGGAAACAAGATTAAAAAAGAACGGTTGAGAACGTATTCTAGCATTTGCTACCCCATGCCTTGTGTTTAATACATAGCATTAATATTGAAAACCTGTTCACCAGGATTTATTACTCCATTTCCTCTTTTGCTGATACCCTTCCTTAAACTTGCTATGGTAATGGCAGCAGTAAAAGAGCTTGAATAAAGCAACCCAGCTGAAGAGGTTCTTTGAGTCGATGTCTTTTGTTAGTGTTGCCATGCTGGGCGATATGATGCCAAGTTTTTTCTGTTTGTTGCCCATTCATTCAGAATGGTTTGTTAGTAGACTTTGTCATTGTGTGTACACGCACAGTGCTGTCTCTCAGAGACAAGGTAAAGCATCAGTGGTCACAGGATACCGGGGCTGTAACAAACATTACTTTCACCGAGAGGATAAGTAATGTCTTTCACTGAGGAGGACTGTATGGTTATAAGTCTATGCTTATACACATCAATTTCCTATGTTTCTCATCGTGAGATTATGAAATGATTATCATAAAAAACTCAAAAATATTTTTAAAAACTCTTCTTACATTTACTTTGATTTTTATTTCATTGCAGACAGTATGAACCTGGAATATTTGAAGTTTTGTCTAGTCAATGTCATTTCCTTTGTTAATCTACATCCATTCCTGCATTTTAGGCCTGCAATGCATACTCCACAAACAAGTTGGGATGGGGGCAATTTAGGGCTAGTAATGCAACAAATGTCAGGAAAAGCATTTTGCAGAAGCCCATATCCAGGGCAACATACAAACACATAAAAGATAAAAGTACATACTTTATGGTTTTTTAAGGAAAAGGATACCTTCTACTTGGCTTATCTAACAGACTAAACAGCCCCCACTACAAATCAATCCTTGAGGTCAAGAAAAAACCCTTCCACACATATCTTTGCTCGAAGCAGCTCTCCCTATAAAGGATACCTTTCATTCCTCTCATTGTTCAAGCATTACACACCACCCTAAATGGTTTATGAAAGGAGTCTGAAGTCTGTGAAAGCAAATGCTGACTCAACAAAATGAGAACTAGACAGCATTCTCTGGCAAAAGGCACATAGGAGACTAATCTCAAATGTTCATTAATATTTAATTGCACAAAGAAGAACAAGTGGGTGTTGTTAAATGTTTATACCATCTATTGCTTTCCTTGCATCACTCATTATTAAAAGATAACTCTATGTTTGAACAAACAACAGATGAGAATCTTGGCATTGGCACTGTTTGACTAATTTATCTCTATCTTTATGTAATTTAAACATTCATCATAAACAACAACAGGTTACAGCTGGCTTTGAACTTTATATTGATCCACCTATGGCATTTCTAGAACTCTATAATCAGGGTGGGAAGGGTCATTTTAGTGGTCTTGACTAGTGGTCGACCGATATCGATTGTTTAATGGTTGATGCTGATGCTGATATTTACAGAGCAGGGTCTTGACAACATGAAAGTGTGTTCGTACCAGAAATTACCCACACAGTTTGACTCAACAGCATTCATGAAAGTGCTGGTAACACTTTCCACTAATGATATCTGCTTCACTAAAAGCTTTATTCAGACAAAAGCAGGCGAAGTTATAAACTTAAGAACTGTTTTTCAACACAGAGGCTGACAGTAGTTGTAGAAATTGGAAGACTACCAGTTTTCTACAATTTTCAAGATACTTGCTGGCTTGCCTGTTAGTACTGCCTTATTCAATTACACTTACACTGGCGTTTTTGGTAAGACTGTAAGGCAAAGAATCTGTGTTTGCTCGCAATCTTAAACATTACCCACTATTACGAGAAGAAAATGGAGAAAATCACCCAAACCCAACTTCAGCCACAGCTTCAAAAAACTTGCTTATACATGTTTACTACTGCAATAATCTTATAGTAAAAAACATGTACTGTTACTCACTGAATAGGAACACACTGAACAGAAACGATTTTCTCCCAGAAAACAGATGGTTGCAATTATTAACCAGTTAAAATAAATACATTTCTGGCTCAGTCTCTGGCCAGTGACTGAAAGCTCAGACAGTAGCAGGGCAAGCACATATCTGCATGCCTGGGTGAACCACAGAATAGTACATAGGCCTGGCTCACTCAAATTGTGTGTGGGGAGTCATTTTCAGTCAGAAAAACCTTTGTAAGGGAAGTTTAGCAGTTTAAAATCCCAAACTGCCAATTGTTGAGTGATTGACCAAGGTCCCAAATCCTGTACTGCTTGATATGTACCATGTACTGTACATCGTTTCATTGACATTGCTGAAAATGCACATGACAACCAAAGCAGTAATTCCCCCAATGACTTGAAGAAGTTGGTGTTATACAGGCAGCTCCTCTAAGTAGCTGACTAAGAATATTTAAAATAATAGGCAATAAAAATATTTAAATGTTTCTTTAGATAAACACATTATTTAAATCAGTCATTAAGATAAGTTAAGAGGAACTATTCAAGCCAAAACAAGATCTGGATGACCAACAAAGCTGTAGAATCACTCATTGACTTGTCAAGTATGCAAAGCCTACAGTCAAGTCCAGGACGTACAGGTTGTCAGGAACATTAGAAATTATAAAAGCAGAAATGCACTGGTTCATTGTGCGGTGCTGCTTGCACAAATTTGATCCGCAAAATAAGAGTGCTATTTATGCAATCAATTTAACCCACACGAGCTTGTCATACATCAGTACACAAGTAGGAAACTTCCTCATCAGCTATTTGGAACTGTTTTGCATTTTACATAACAGACACTGCACAAACAACAGTTCTTTTCCAAATATGATAAAGCATAATTGGCACATCTCCTAAAAACACAACGAGCCTGTTTAACCACCTCATAAGAGGACGCATCGCAAAGATTACAAAGCCAGATTGCACCGGGACCTCACGTGTGCAGTGGTGAAGACAAGAAAGTGTTGACATGACTGGTACTGTGACATTTTCCCTGGTCAAGTATATGATACCCAGCAAAATGGTCACAAATGGCTGTTTTAATCAGCTTCTGTAAATAAGCTCACCTTAGAAAAAAATATATTCACCTGTCACCTAAATAGCTGCGATTCGATTTGGCATGCAATATTTATATCTTTTTGCCCACTGTAACTGGGCAACTTCTGAGCAGAAGTGAGCCTCTTGAGTGCCACTTTGCTCCATATGTTCATGGTATGCAGTGTTCTTTCAGAAATTGCTTGTAAAGGACCTCCGTTTATTTCTAAAAGCAATTCTTGCCTGGAAGTGAAGCGATTTTTATTCACATGGGATTTTTGCCTGCTGGTAGACCCATATGACCATTCGCTTCGATAACCCTGCAAATTCAGCTACTTGCTTCACACTGTGGCTTTTGGCACACCCTAATGCAATCATCCTTTTTGCCAATCTTTAGCATCTGCTTTGCAACCCATTTTCCACACTGCACTGTAACACGATCGATGAATCCCTTCGTATACCCTGCAGGTATTTATAACCTGATCATCCTTGTGCAACGCCATCTGCAGGAGCCTGCACGCAAAGTGACTATTTTTTGTCTATGGAGCTTAGTTGATCCTGTTTACTACTTACCCAGTTCCAAATATTTCTAACACCACAATTATTCTGGTGTTCACAAAATGCAGAGTGACAGTTTAATCCAAACATCATATGCTTTTTACCCCTAAAAGTACTTCATGGTCTAAGCCTAGCTGCACTTCGTAAACATATTTGCTTTGTTTATTTGTCAAAACCTAGAACATGGAGGTGACATTTACATTTTGAAACTGTACATTTTGTTGAAGGGCAATTTATTCAAGTTTGTTTGAAAAGGTACTACTAGACTATGTACTCTTATTTCAATTCCTTAGTTGACAAATACATTTATTGGTGCAGACATTAAGTTTGGTTGTTGTGTTCCGTAGACAGCACAAAAGAAGCAGATGAGGGGGAATGTGAGACTGAGGATGCTCTGTCAATTTTAAATCAGAGGTGTGGCAACATATTTGGTTTCCCCGAACAAAAATGTGTTCAAGGTAACCAGCAAAACAATTTGCACAAGTTGCAAGTGACCAATGGACTACAAAACTGCTAACATTACTAATATGATGCAACACTTACAGTGCAATCACAATGAAAAGTTCCGGTCCCTCTCTACAATTATAAACCTGTTCACAATTTCAAACATCTGATCCTATTCATTTCTTTGTTTGCACCGTCTTCTTGTTCAGTGTTTTCTACAAACAAGAAAAAGGCAGATTATTTAACATTTACACTTCAGTCAAAAGTCATTTTCCTTCATTTAATTTTGTTTAAATGTTGTTAAATTATCGTGAAATACTGAATAATGAACTAAGTATTGTGAATCAAATCAAATTGTGAGCGAGTGTAAAGTTACACTGATACACTTTACCAAAAAGAAAACAAAACTCTTGACTGACTGTTAGTCAGCTGCTTTGTCGTGATATTATTTGAAATTGTGTAGCAGTCAGTGGCACTAAAAATACTGTGCAGATAAAGGGAAATATAGATTCTACCATCAACAGCTCCTGGAAAACCAATGACCCACCTAACCTAATATGTGAAGAATCAAAAACTGAAAAGAATTTGGATATTACAACAAGACCATGACACAAATCATACCACAAAACAACCTTGGACTACATAAAAAGTTATGTTTTGCAGTGGCCAATATTCAATACCTGATTATTGTTATAACAATGTTCATAGCAGCTTTCAAAGATAAACTAAAAATATTTCTGAATCAGAAGAATTTTTTAAAGTTGGGAAAAATGCAAATATACAAAGGCTGTTGGCTGGCAAATAAAAACCCTTTGGAGGCTGTGGTTTTTGCCAAAAAGTGATTTAAACATGGACAAGCTCAAACCTTTGCAAACCACAAACGTATTTCTTTTATTTTCTGGAATAAGAAACTAAGCAGTAACCACTTCTGATTTAGGAAAATGATATCTGATCATGGGTGTCTGATTGTATCTATTGTGGACAGGTTTTCAAGAATGAGAAGATAATCCTTCTTTCTGTAGAAGTTTAGTTCCCTAGAGGATTGTGAACATTCTTTATATTACCAGGAGGCATTACATTGTGTTAACATAACAAAACTTAATCAGAAAACTCGGAAGAACTTATACCTGCAATAGCCTTTTCTGGGCAATGGTGATCTCAAATCCCTTAGAAAAACCATCACATCTGCACTCAACACATGCTCTGGCTATAACTGAGATAAACATAGAACAAACTAGGCCTATGTGTTCACTGTATGGGATATGTGACGACTGAACTAGAACAGGACATTCTGAATGCCACCTGCAGTAATCACTAGTTAACACTCAAGGCGTCAGATCATCTTAAGGCACAGCCTAAACAATGACATCAAAACAGTCTGCAACAAGCAGCACAAGTAACAACACAGTACAATAACAAACAGGAATTATTAGAAAAGTTAGAATTCATCAAATCTAACATTTACCTGAAAATATGTCAATAAGAGTAGGTCACGATGTTTAATACATATACCTCATAATGTTGGCAAGACATGATCCGTTGTACAGTAAATGTATTTTAACTCATTTTTGCAGTGCCCCACCAGAAATAATGATGATACAGACGATTCACACTTTATTGTGTATTAGCTTCATGGAAGTGAAATCATACAAGAAATCAAATTAGACATATGCATCCAATTATGTAAAAATGTAAGCAAAAGGTTTCATTAAGTAAAATACAGTACTGTGCAAAAGTCTTGTTTTAGCAAAGGTATAATGTCCATATATAATGATTTATCAGTCTCTTTATTAGACTATAACCAAATATTCGAATACAAATTGTAGTACGTTTGTAAGAAACAAATTTAAAAATAAAAAACTGAAAAATAAAATGTGAAAAAGCAGCTTCTATAGGCTACAGTGGTAAGTATTTAGTGTGACGGCCCATTACGCTTGAGCAATAGCAGCGTCTGGCAGCTTCATCAGGATGCCAAGTCGACCTTTCTACAATCTGAAGAAGCTTGATCAAGAATTGTCTTTTTGGAAGTGTAGCAGATAAGAAACCACTTTTTTTCTAAAGGGGAAGAGGATGAAAAGGCTAAGATATGTGAAAGCTCACAAAGATTGGACTGAAGATCAGTGGAAATAATATTATGGTGTGATGAAGTTTTTGGGTCCAGTTGTGTACAATACAATATGTTATATATGGTCATTATACCATTGCTAAAACAACACATGTAATGGTGACCTAATGTTTTTGCACAGTACTGTATTTTATAATATGTTATAATTCTAAAAAATGACCTGAAAAGCTTCAAATGTCTTTTCAGCAGAAAATCAACAACATGTAATTTGACCCACATTTTGACATAAGGCTGCACATACAGGTCAAACAATTGGAAAATGACTTAGTTGAATGGGACCATTGTTGGCAAATGATCAACAATAGGAAGATAATACAGTTCTGTAGAAGTGTACTTGAATACCCTGTTCCGTAGAAGTTCCATTGACATTGTTAGTGTTTTCTATAAGCCCAACAACCTGTCATAGTTGGCTAAACCTTCTCAGGGCTATGGTGATCTTCTGAAATTTCTCACATAATCACTTTTACTACTCATTTAATCAAATCCTTCAAAATAACACTCACAATTACATCCAAATCCTATATCCTAGATTTAACATATTTTAATAAACAAACAAGAAGAATGTCCTTGTTACAACTTGTAGTAACTGAAGATTGAACTAGAACAGGTCTTTCTGACTGCCGTCCACACTAATCACCACAGAACACACTCACGGAGTGAGATAATCTCCTTTCAAGGCAATGCCCCCACAATGACAACAAAACAGTCTGTAACAGACAGCAGAAGAAAATACAGAACTGATATGATTTGTTACAGGTCATCTAATCAAACATTTATCTGAAAGTATATCAATAACAGTAAGTCAGTAGCAGTAGGTTGCCAAGACATGACAGCATTACCTATTGTTCAGTAAAGTTAACTTAAGGTTGAAGATGCCGTCTGACAGCAATAAAAGACTGTTTGTTTTAATTAAAGTTCAAGTACATGTATATGCTGTTCAACGTCCACATTAAGTTCTGTGACACAGGACAGTGACCTAATTGGTTGTTGCCCAGACATTACCACAGTCACATAGTCTTTGTAGTCCACAGTGTAAATGTAAAGGGTATTGTGTGCAAACTAGGGCTGCAACTAACGATTATTTTAATAATCGATTAATCAATGAATCGGGTTAAACAAAAACTTTCCATGTCTTTATTCAGAAATATAACATTAAATAACAGAGCAAATAAGTGCTTACAATAAATAAATAATAATAAATTAAATGTATTAATAAATTAAAATAACAAATTAAATAATAAAGAAAAATAAGTGTATCTCTGATGCAGACTCATTCACTCCCTTTCTTTAGGAATTTTGCATTGCAATCCAAAAATGTTATCATGTCAACATGCTCCAGGCTAAAGTTGGCTCTCTTTTTAAGAGATTAAAAACGTAGCTTTTTCTATGTGTTTTGATCTTTCATCCACACGAAAACAGCGTTATAGGTCACTGAAAACGGACTTTTTGCAAAACTCCTTCCAGGGTGAAGATTTTCAGAAACTCCGTTTTCAGCGTTGTCGTTGGACTGGGAAAACGGAGTTTCTTGCTTGTAACGTCACTTTGTGCGCTGGTATCTCCTTTGTTTACATGAGGCGATTTTGTGCAATAGCGGACGTAGCCAAAATAGTGCCAGCTGTAACACTGCTGACCTAACTTGTTACAAATCTACAAATTTACAATTATTACTTTTTCATTACACTGAAGAAGAGAGGCGTCAGAATGTGCTGCGAAGGTCACTACTATATCCATCATACCCACGAAGCAGTTCCCGCCCCCAGCGTCGCCGGTTTGGGACGAGACCCGGTCGGACCTCTCGTTGGTGGGATAGCTTTCAAAACGAATTGGTTGTTGAAGAAGAATGGCGAGAAAATGTTCGTATGCATAGGACGTCGCTGTTGTCGTTGAGTGAGCTGCTTCGCCAGCACATGTGGATAAGAAAGCGAATGAATGAAACTCTAAACTGCTTACAGTATATGCCGAGTTGTGATTACAGAATAGCATTCTCAGAATGTGTTGCATTTGGAGAGCCACAGCATGAATTGTTGTTAAGATCAACTCTACTCTGAGCAGTAACACAAATGTCATCAGGGGTAAAGTCCTTGCTTAAACTATATATGGGACAGTGTGTAAGGCTGAATATGGTGGTTGAATTAAGGGATATTCTGCCCTTCATAAGAAAAAAAAAATAGTAAAAGGCCAGGCCTATCAAAAGCAGCAGTTAAATGACCTGATTTCTAAGCTCTGAGATGACACAGAAGATTTATTTATCTTTATTAGAACTTTATTGTGGATTAGATTCTTGGAAATGAAAGCATTACAGGTTAGATAGTGTATATACATCCAGCTTCATAAAATGGAGGCAAAATGTTTCATTGTGTTTCATTTTTCCAATATGTTAAATTCAGCAAATAAACAGTATTGATGCGTTTGTTATTTCCTGCAAAGCTTTAGTTAACATCTATTCTTTCAGAAAAACGACAAAATGTAATTTGACCAGGGTGCCCATTTTTGCATGTGCATAGCTCAGGTTAAACAATTTGAAAATGACATAGTTGAAAGGTACAATTGTAAGCAAATGATCAACGGAAGATAATACATTTCTGTAGAAATGTGTCTGAATACTCTTTTCTGTGGAACTTCCCTAGAGATCATTAGTATTTACTATATTACCAGGAAGCATGTCTAGGTGTAAAGAGAACAATGCATGATGTAAAAATATATACTTCCTCTGGATAAATAACCATTCTAATGGCAATGGTGATTGTCTAACCTTTCTTAACATAGTTAAATTAGTTTCATTCTTACATTTATCATCTACACTGCCCAAGGAGGTTGTGTCCCTGTTTGAGTGTTGGTCCTCCCAAGGTTTCTTCCTCATAACACTTAGGGAGTTTTTCCTTGCCACTGTCAGCCTAGGCTTGCTCAATCTGGCATTGGCCGTAGATATTAGAACATAATCTAAAATTGTAAAACGTGCTACATAAATAAATACAATTTTCTTCCTGGTGTCCTTCGACAGCTCTTTGGTCTTGGCCATGGTTGAGTTTGGAGTCTGACTGTTTGAGGCTGTGGACAGGTGTCCTTTATACAGATAACGAGGTCAAACAGGTGCCAATAATACCAGTAACGAGTGGAGGACAGAAGAGCTTCTTAAAGAAGAAGTTACAGGCATGTGAGAGCCAGAAATCATGCTTGTTTGTGGGTGACCAAATACTTATTTTCCACCATGATTTACAATTAAATTCTTTAAAAAAATCCTACACTGTGATTTCCTGGATTTTTTTCCCTCATTTTGTCTCTCATAGTTGAAGTGTACCTATGATGAAAATTACAGACCTCTCTCAACTTTCTAAGTAGGAGAACTTGCACAATCAATGGCTGACTAAATACTTTTTGCTCCACTGTACATACTCGGATCCGACCAATTTTGCGTAATTAATTAACCTAATGCATTTCTTTGGAGTAAACCCATGTGGACACGGGAAAAACTGTCAATGGTGTCAAACCAGGAACACTGGAGTTGTGAGGAGACCGTGCTGCGGCATAATGCCACCCACCTTTAAAAAAAACCCTCTTTGTTTACTTTATGGGGTAAATGAATGGTGAATTAGGACAGGACCTTCTTAATTCTATGGTTAACACTCAAAGAGTGAGATGCTGTTTCAATTTGCTACAATAAAAATAAAGGAATGACAAGAAGTGTTAAAACTAATCTAATCAAACACTTGTCTGAAAGCATGTCAGTAAGAGTAGATCTTTTGCTTCATAATGTTGCCAAGATATGACAGCCTTATCTATTGTTCAGTAAAGACATATTAAGCTTAAAGACTCTGGCTGAGAGCAGCATAAGACTGTTTTGTAATTAAAGGGGACATCTTTTCTTCTTTCCTACAAATTAACAGTTCCCCAGGGCCTTAACAAAACATCTGTAACAAGTTCTAGTACACAAATCACATAGATCAGACAGCAGAGCACTCTTTTGACCCTATTTAATCTCACTTTTTATAACGATTGATTTTGAGCACCTGCATTTGAATTATAATGAGCAAGCCACTGCTCACCCCACACCAGTCCGTGATCCACGGCATGAGCTGTGTGTGAAATCGTTCCCTTAATCATTACATGATAGAAGTTTAATTAATTTGTTGTATTAACCAAATTGAAAAATTCACATTAAATAACAGGTTATAGTTTTATACAGCTAACGCTTGTAACTTCACTGTATGCTCTGAATGTGACACGATTTTAGTTTCCGTGTGAGGAACTGACTAATTATTTATAACACTGGCACATTGCCATCAAAAATAAACCTTAACCACTCGATCTTCTGTCCTCTGAGGCTGTGGGCCGATATACTGATTTGTGCAGCCAACAAAAGACTAGTTCCAGTTCTTAATTCTTAGCTTTAAAAGAAAGCAGAGACAAAGAACTCTTGCATCTTGGGTGAAGTTACTCAGATGGAGTATAATTCTAATGAGTCGGCTTGTGACGTATGAAACCAAGCCAAATCTGAATGGGTTGAATCCCTTGTTTTCAGACCAAGACAGAAACAACAACATGAATGATTTGCTAGATTTCACAGTTTTTGGATTTTTATCCCCTCAAGATACCCAAATGTATGTGTATGTACTAAAAATGTGCCTCACATTAATTGAAGGACATGCTAATTACACATTGGTTGAAGGTGTATGTTGTTACACCCTCAACAAATGTACAAGTAGTCTTCACTAGTCAAATGACATGAATATAATGAACATAAATTCACGGTTAATCAATCGATTAAGGATTCTTAAGCTTTGGATACTGTCTACTAGTATTTTACATCATCCAGTTAACCTTCTCAAGAGACGACATGCAACAGATTACATCTAAAATAATATGGGTTTTCACATTAGCTCTAAACTGTTTATATGCCAAACTGAGATTGTAGAATCCATTAAGTATTAATCAAAGCTTACGTGCAATATCCTGGTAAACATGACTAGAGCAGTTTTTTTCTTTAAACTACAAGCAGTCGTTTCTAACACATAATTTACTAACTCCAAGAATTTCCTTCCAGACTTTTATAATTCAAAGGCTGGTGGAAGGAATGGAAAGTTGTAAACTTTGAGAAATGTGGCCACTGAACGCTGCATTTTCTCGCAACTTTAAACAACAGAACATTGATCCAAGGAATGTGTTGCATTTAAAGAATCACAGCATATTAACAGTAGCTCTCCTTTGATCAGCATTAAAGAAGTCATCAACAGTAGAGACAGGTCACTAGTTGAAATATGAATGGGACAACATGCAATGCTTAACAATAACAGGCACATCAAAAGCAGCAGCCAAACGTGAAAAGCATTCAAATAATAGAGGATTACCAATTACTAGACATGAAAACCTAGCAGACTACACTTTTGCATCCAATTCAGTGAAATGTAGACAAAAGGTAGCTTACTGGTTAAACATTAATTACAACATTTGAATATAATGAAAGAATATAGGATAATAATAAAAAAGGTTCAACATACAAACAACATCCAAATAAAAACAGACAGGGGAGCCAAGTGGGTGTGTTGGGCGAGCATTATGTCACAGGCGGAATGTTAACTGCAACAAAGACAGATAGCAATTACGCTAAATGTCCGTTGTGCCAAAATCAACATTTTCGTTCCTTCAAAAAGAACTCAAAGACTGCCCAATATGGCTTTAGGCTGAGATTGCAGGAACATATAGCCAAAAGTGTTTATTGTATTGTTTAAGGCCTTGCTTTGAACAAGCAAAAACCACAATACAAGGTAAGTAATTTTTACAAATCAAACAAAATATCAGTGGCAGTGTTGACAAAGCCTTAAAAGTAATGTTGGCTTTAAAGAACATATTTATACAGCAGCTAAATCCGGTTGTAACTCCTGTTGGGAGTTGTACGACAAGTTACATCCGTGCACAGCAATGTAAAGTAACTACTGGTTTCAGTATTTTTTTAGTTCAGTAAAAAGGTAGTCACTCCTGAAGCTGATCTTTATGAGGTCATTATACACAGATAGACATATGCTACAAGATCTTTGGCTGTAAACCAAGAAACATACTTTGGTCTGGAAACCACAGGAAAGTTGCAGGAAAATGGAAAATGGGTCCGACTTGAGGTTAAAGACACCAACAAAATATTATGTATTATTGAGTACTTGGCGGAGAAGTGAAGAAAAAACTGAATTTGGTGTAAATATAAAATGTACACACATTATTTCTGAAAATATGCAGAGACGAATAAAAGCTCATGATGTGACAAAGCTCATAGCTCTGTCCTTGGACACAGTTTTATATTTCATTTAAGAATGAAGCATTCTATGAGCTATGAAGCATTTCTGGTGTTATTTTGTTCCATTACTCCTGAAAACACTTAAGGTACAGGGTTGTCCTTGTAACATTTATCACACTTCAAAATTCTCCAAAAATTTGATAGGGAGACAGGTCTGGGACTGCAGGCCGGTAGGTCCAGTACCCGTCCCCTCTTCGTGCATTTGTAATGTGCTGCAGCATGTGGTTTTTCCATGTGTCCTGTTGGAACAATAACAGGTTGTCCCTAAATGATGTGGTCTGAAGACAGCTTATGTTGCTCTGAAATGGCAATGTACATTCAGGGAAGTGTAAATGACCTTTGCCAAGGGCACTGACACAACCCCATACCATGACAGAGCCTGGCTTGTTGCTGTAACAGTCTGGAAGTTCCTATTCATTTTTGGCATCCATTTCTTCCAAAAAACATCTGGAATCCTGAATTGTCTGACCACAATACATGTTTCAACTGCCTGATGGTCCATCCCAGATGCCTCAGATCACAGAGAATGCAACGCCGCTTTAAGGACTTGGTTAACATGAGGCTTCCTTTTTGCACAGTAAAGGTTTAAGTGGCATTTACAGTCGTATGAAAAAGTTTGGGCACCCCTGATAATTTCATGATTTTTCTTTATAAATCATTGGTTGTCCAGCTCAGCAATTTCAGGTAAATATATCATATAGCAGATGAACACCGTGATATTTGAGAAGTGAAATTAAGTTTATAGGTTTTACAGAAAGTGTGCAGTAATTATTCAAACAAAATTAGGCAGGTGCATAAATTTGGGCACCCTTGTCATTTGAATACCTTTATTGGAACACAAAATTAGTTTTGTAAGCTCATTGACCCTTGATCTACATACACAAGTGAATCCAACTATGAGAAAGTGTTAAGGTGCATCTTCTCTGAAAAGTGGCAAAATTGGAGCCTCAAAACAACTCTCAAATGGCCTGAAAACAAAGGTTATTCAACATCATGGTTCAGGGGAAGGATACAAAAAGCTATCTCAGAGATTTCAGCTGTCAGTTTCCACTGTGAGGAACAGTGAGGCAATGGAAGACCACAGGCACAGTTCTAGTTAAGGAACTCCCGAAGTGGCAGACCAAGAAAAATCTCAGATAGGCAGATGCAAAGGATGGTGAGAACAGTCATAGTCAAGCCACAGACCAGGTCCAAACACCTACAACCTCATCTTGCTGCAGATGGTGTCACTGTGCATCGTTCAACTATTCAGAGCAGTTTGCACAAGGAGAGGCTGTATGGGAGAGTAATGCAGAAGAAGCCTTTTCTGCAGACACGCCACAAACAGAGTCACTTGAGGTGTGCTACAGCACATTTGGACAATCCAGCTTCATTTTGGAATAAAGTGCAGTGTACTGATGAAACTAAAATGGAGTTATTTGGACATAACAATAAGCGATATGCATGGTGGAAAAAGAACACAGCATTCCCAAGACAAACACTTGCTACCCACAGTAAAATTTGGTGGTGGTTCCATCATGCTGTGGGGCTGTGTGGCCAGTGCAGGTACAGGCAATCTTGAGGGTCGCATGGATTCCAGTTAATATCAGCAGACTCTTGAGAACAATGTTCAAGAATCAGTGACAAAGTTGAACTTGCACCGAGGCCAACGACCCCAAACCCTGCTCAAAATCTACCAAGGCATTCATGCAGAGGAACCAGTACAACGTTCTGGAATGGCCATCTCAGTCCCCAGACATGAATATTACTGAAAATCTGTGTTGTGATTTAAAGTGGGCTGTCCATGCTCGGAAACCATCAAACCTGACTGAACTGGAGATGTTTTCTAAAGAAAGAATTGGTCCAAAGCACCTTCAAACCAGAATCCAGACTTGGAAGGTTCTGTAGGAAGCGTTTAGCGGCTGTTATTTTACAAAGGAGGATCACTAAATATTGATGTAATTTTTCTGTGGGGTGCCCAAAGTTATTGCACCTGCCTAATTTTGTTTTGAATAATTACTGCCACTTTCTATAAATCCTATAAACTCATTTCACTTCAAAAAACATCTGGAATCCTGAATTGTCTGACCACAATACGTTTCAACTGCCTGATGGTCCATCCCAGATGCCTCAGATCACAGAGAGTTCAACGCCACTTTAAGGACTTGGTTAACATGAGGCTTCCTTTTTGCACAGTAAAGGTTTAAGTGGCATTTATGAATGTAATTCCACATTGTAGGGATAAATAAAGGTTTTCCAAAGTAATCCCTTGCATAAGTGGTTCTATCAGCTATTGATGAATAATGGTTCTTGATGCAGTGCCATCTGAGGGATCAGAGGTCTTCACTTCAGACTTGCATCAAATTCCTAAAGATTCCTTGAACCGTTTAATGATATTATGCATTAGAGTGAGAGAAATATGTAAATCCCTTCCAATCTTTCTTTGAGGAACATTGTTTTAAAAGATTTCAACAATGTTCTCATGCATTTGTTGACAAACTCTAGATCCTCTGCCCATATTTGCTCCTCATAGACTTCGTGGGTACTGCTTTTGTACCAACTCATGACTAACTCATTACTAGCCCTAAATTGCCTCTGTCCCAACTTTTTTTGGAATGTGTTGCTTTTCTCAGAGAGAAGTCTGACGTCTCCTGCATGATAAAACAGTTTCTAAACTTTCAACTGCTCTGCTTCATTGGTGTAAACTGCACTGTAAACTCCAGAGGGTATTGTCCAGTATTCTTTAACGATTTATATTAAAACTAAGATGTAATACTTTAAGGCTGTTTAGTTTAGAGTGCTTTGTTATTTTCTCTTATCGCCATGCTCTCAACCTGCAGCCTGTGGGTTGGCTGTGGTCAGTGACACATGGAGATGTGGCCTGCAATTCTGTACCTTAAGCCTATTATTACTTTACAGTAATGCATGTGTGTAGCACGAGATTGTTTTTGACCGCTGTTGTAATCCTGTTGTAAAAGAGGTTGAGATACACAGATTTAAGGGGTGTGTCTGTCTGGTTGTATTTTTTTCTATAAGTAGTATATGGTAGTCTGGATGGACCTAAAAATTATCAGATCACCTCTGAGTTTTCGTAGACCAAACAGTAGGTAGTCTGGTCTATGGAGGTACAAGATAAATAGTTGTAGAATTGCATATTGATTTACAGACCTTCATCTTTAACAAACCATCAAATAATTTATGCACAGGCTTCATCCTAATACTAGCATGACACTATACATATCCAATCTAATCATTTTGTAAAGTGAGTAACAAAGTCAAGGCAGCCAAGTCAAGAAGATTCTACTTAGTGTAGTTATTATGGGATTCATTTTTAAAATAAAACATACATGCAACCCTAAATGAGCAATTCTGCATCAGCCAAATACATTTAAATGCACACAGTATCAGTGAACTGCTGTTGACCCATTTATTTTCCTACCTCGGTACTTATTGCACTTGCTTAAACTTGTACGAGTCGAGCCGCACGACTCGTTTCAGCCGAACATAATACACAGTGATTCAGATTCACAATAGGTGCTGCTCAATGAAGATCTCTGCTGTGTTTATTATGTTTTTCTTTATTTTTACATATACAGTAATGTATTCTTGGTGCAAATAAGTCCCCATGAGTCCTAAAAAGGTTAGTATTGACACCCAACCAAAAGGAAATCCTCTAGAACACAGGCTGCTATTAGCATTAGCAGCTATCCGTTCATCAATAGGGTAAGTGTTTTGCTTTTACTTTTCACTTGCAATCCATTACTCACTAAATTACACGAGATTTTCAACAGTTAATTATAAAATAAGCTTTATGTTAATGATTTTGGCCTTGTCATAAGATCTGCTATGACACAATATAGACCGCTCTACCACTCTGACACTCGTTAAACAGGGAACCTGTACAATACAACTCCGTTAATGCATATAAAGCCTTACACAGTGTGGATTTTCTGGGGGTCTGGAACAGATTAATTCAATTTACATTATTCCTTATGGGAAAAATCTGCATGGTACTCATCGTTTTCGGTCCTCGACAAGCCTTCTGGAACAAATTAACAACAAGAACCGAGGTACCACTGTATATAATGATGTTACCGTATTTTTCGGACCATAAGGCGCACTTAAAATCCTTTAATTTTCTCAAGAATCGACAGTGCACCTTAAAATGCGGTGCGGCTAATGTATGAATTAATTCTGGTTGTGCTTTCTGACCTAGAATCGATTGTAGATGGTACACGGCGCTCATAAACCTGTCAAAATGTTTTAGCACGGCCTTGGTAAGTTACGAAGCTTACGGCAACCGTAGTGCGCAGCATACCGGAGTAATACGGTATGTGCTTCAGCATTAGGGTACGTGCATCATTCATTCATTTTCGAAGCGGATTTCAAACACAACGCTATCGGTCACGCAGTACAACATGGTCATAGAGCAGCTGCGAGAGAATTCAACATTAACGAATCAATGGTACGGAAGTGGAGGAAGCAAGAAAACGCCCTGCGCCAGGTAAAGACCAAACTGAGCTTCCGATGGAACTTAAGAGTTTTGTTTCATTTAATGCGCCTTATAACCCGGTGCGCTTTATGTATGAAAATAGATCCGTTAGCAGCCGATAATTGATATTGCGCCTTATAACCCGGTGTGCTTTATAGTCCGAAAAATACGGTAATTCATCCGATAAGAAAATGCATATTTGGTGCAGGTACATTTAAATAAGAATTTCAGCTTAATATGGTGGCACAGGGAGATTTCTGATTGGCTCTTGGTCGGAATAGCATGTTAGTGGTTCAGCATTTTAGTGGATTAAAATAACCCATACCATCAAGCAAGGAATTCAGGTAGCAATTTGACTGTCTCTTAATAACTGGAGTTGAATTTACAGTAATTTATACATTTAATCATTTGTCTGATGTTCCCATGCATTAACGATTGTAACTGATATAGTCCTACAAGAAAACAAATCAAGGAATTGTTGGTTAAGGCCATTGTTCATGGCCCAGCAGTTGGCCGATTGGGCAGAGCCATTATTTGAACTCGCAATCTTCCAATTAGCAGCCCACAGCCTTAATTACACAATTAATTCCTCGTCAAATTAAATATTGTTAACATGCAGATAGGTGAAGTACTGAGCAGTGCTATAACACACCTACAAAAACCTGGTTATTACTTGCTAAGTTGAATCAAATCTCTATAACCACAGAAACTCACCAAACTGCGTTGGACTTCAGCCACCCAGAACCATCTGTACTGCTTATTTCAGTGATAAGAGTTGGCCTAAGCTCAGCTGGACGCAAAACTGAAAACAAACCCTAATTTACAGATTTTTAAGATTTAGTACTGGTTTTTTTTTCAAAACAATCTACATTTAGTACATTTAAATTAGCTGAAACTGCTTGACAGACTCTGCACAACAGTTTTCTGTCATCATCAACATTTCAGTCCTTTACCCTCAAAACTTTAGACTGGGCCTTAAATCCACTCGCCATGGTTTGCCTTGGCTCCCGGTTTTCTCTTGTCTGTACTCCTGATTCCCTGCATTGTCTCATTTTCTTTGTCTGTTTAGTGGATTCTTGTCTCTGTTTCCCAGTGTTGTTTCTTATCCTGTCCAGCAACTTGTTCCATCTTTAGCATTGTCTCCCTGTTAGTCTTTCTGTTGGTATTTGCATGTTAGCCTGTTAGCTTATTGTTTAGTGTTACCTATTAGCGTTAGTCCCAGAAGTTGAGTCTGTTCATCTGGACATAGATTTTGTTGGAGAACCGTTTCGTCACTCATCTAAGTGACTTCTTCAGTCTCAGCAGTTGGAAAACTTCCCCAATCTTATATACAGCACCTTTGCATAACAATGGGACCGGTGATCAGTTTAATATGCAGATTGACACAGCCATTAACGACAATAGCCACGTGTGCCATTCACACAGGATTGGGGAAGGGCTGCGATGGCTCCGTTGTAAGAAGGTGAGAGGTGCACTCTGAGGCCCCCTCCTCGGTTCTGGGATGGACGTTCCCTTTTTACAAAAATGGCTTCTTTTACTCAAAAGTTCAAACCATCGTTACGTTCAAACCATCGTTCCTCCCTATCAATTATCTGCACGTCTTCATCCTTGAAAGAGTGGCCACTGGCCTGTAGGTGGGTGTAAACCGCAGAGTCCTGACCTGATGAGGTAGCTCTTCTATGTTGTGCCATCCGTTTCACCAGTGGCTGTTTGGTTTCCCCGATGTACAATTTCTGGCAACCCTCCCGGTACTTAACAGTGTACACTACATTACTCTGTTTGTGCTGGGGGACCCGATCCTTGGGGTGGACCAGTTTCTGGCATAGCGTGTTTTGGGGTTTGAAAGCCACTGAGACGCGGTGTTTGCCAAAGATGCGTCTCAATTGTTCAGATGTTCCTGCCACATATGGAATCACCACTGGTTTACGCTTAGAAACTATTAGCGTTAGCCCCTTTTGATATTGTCTTATTTCTTAGCTGTTCGTTGTTAGCCCTTAGCCTTATTAGTTCCTTCTTGTTCCTTTAAGCTTTGTCTGTCTCTGTCTGGTTTGTCTGTCGGTTTTGCTCGTCTTTGTACTTTGTGTTAGTTTAGGTTCTCACACTGTTGTTTACTCTGTGTATAGTACCGGTCCTGTTTGCTTCCCATCTCTTAGTTTGTTTTGTATTCACTGTATCACACCTTATCCACTGTAAATATACCCCCACTTTGCACTTACGTCTGCCACCGTCTCCCGTCTAGTTTATACACGTATCACACAGGCTTGGTGTTCATCACTTATGCCACTTCTACATGCTTGAAGCATCTAATTTTGCTACAGTGTCTCAGCCAAATTACATGTAATATATTGGGGAAGTGCAGGCTGTCACAGAGCAGACAGTTTTGAACGACAGCCTTGGTGAACAAAACTTAGTAGAACTGCAATTTATACTCTACATCTGCCATAGATGTAGACCTATGTGTCTATGAATATGAATTGTACAGGAATAGTGCCTGTAAATGCTTTTGGAATTGGTTAAGGAATGCACTGGTCACTGACCTCAAAGGCTTTCAAAAATGTACATCTGCTTCCAGGAGAGGAGAGCACAAGGCTGAATTCATTTTCTCAAATCAATATTTAGACAGGCTACACCCTAAAGTCAGTCCTACATTGGAATAGACATACACATTTTTCAAATCATGTAGGTCTATATCATCTTTTAGCAAACTGAATTGTTTATTACTGAATAAGCTACTGATCTACCAGATTGTATCTATATTACAGATCTTCGTTTGTAGATCAGAACGCAATACCCAAACCCCTTTGTGTTCTATGAGCTTCACAAGGACCAAGGCTGCCAGTTTCTATTGGTTGAGGTAGGACTACTGAGAAATTCTCCAGAGAGATGACTTCACGAGGCTTCCAGCTCAGCCTTCATTCACATACCTAAAATCACTACAGTTCGAGCATGAGTCAGAAATGAGCATCTCGCTATACACTATATATATGTAATGGTGGCCTAAGACTTTTGCGCACACACACACACACAGCACTGTGCAAAAGTCTTAGGCCACCATTACATTAGATATACCATTGTTTTAGCAATGGTATATTAATATCTTTTTTCTGTCTCTTCATTACAATTTGGGAAAATATAGGAAATACAGGAAATTTGTGTGCAAACAGATCTTTGTATCTTTGTATCCTTTCTGTCAGCAGGTGATGCAAGGGTTCACTCATACTAGTTTTTGTCCTTCAGACGTTTATTATATGTATACAGGTACTACCTGTTTTGCAATGGCCTGCTTTGTGATATTTCGACTTTATGATGGGATCCCATAATAAAACATACACAATCAGCAGAAACCATATTCTGAATTTTCCCAGGGAAGCAATACATAGTACACGCAGTCTTCTCCCACACTTGGAGGGGATGAGCACTGGGAAATGAGTTAAGGCTGATTATTTTTCATATTTTGGAAACCATAGCTTCAGCTCCACAACTGTGTTCTAACAAGCATGTAGACAGCCACCACCACTCTTCTGGCTGCTGAACATACACAGAGAGAACTGCAGCATAGACTTTTCCAAAAACATACTGGCACTGGAATGCAGTTCCTTTAATTTTTAAGAATAATAATTTAGAAATATTGTAGAAACACTGGTGAAATAATGGTGCTTTTACCATGAACTTGCTTTAATGATTGTGATTTTATTGTGACTGGTGTCCGCACTGCACTGTACAAAAATCACAACAGCAGCTCTGATTGCACTGGATTGGCCCACTTCTGAGATTAATGGTGGGATATAAATGCAGCCTGAGTGCTAGAGCGTGTAGTGGCACCATGCCAGTGTCTGCTGGCACGCTAGCAATGACACAAGACTGAGTTATTACTCACACATAAGCTTGACATCAGTTTCTTAACACAGAACATCTCTACAACCTCGATAAATGGGTTTAAGCAAGACAGTTGGGGGATGGGGTGGGGGGTGGTCGGTAACAAGCTTGGGCTAAATGAGGAGTGACTTACATCACACATGGTGACAGTGCACATTTAGGTAGAATGTAATTGGCCCCACTAATATAGCCACTAGCCGCAGCCTGCCCACCCCCACTTCATTTGTCTAGAAATACTGTAGCTACATTTTAATTATAGCTGTCAAGATGTCAAATTGACTGGCAAGTATTTCACCCATGCACATGCAGGCCATTTAAGGGTGGGATATAAATGAGCAGGAACGAAAGGCAACCAAAGCCTGAGAAAATGAGAGATAAGCCTAGGATTATGGCAAGATAACTCATATCTTACAGTCAGATCACCAGTTCCAGTGCCATGGCTGAATAAACAGATTTTCAACATCACTATTTAGATTGTCTTTAATGTTCTAAAGAAACTGGCAATGGGAGCAAAAGTAATAATTTAAGTTCTAAAAGTAATAGTTTAAGTATAATCTACAGGTTAAAACAAGATCATCAAGAAGTAGCCTGATCATGCTTATCATCAATATTTGGTCGATGAATCAAAGGAAGGAAGCCTTAAACAGAAAATCTTCTATTCCTGGAAATGGGTCATAGTGCCCTTGATAGCTCTGCTATCAATAGTTCACATACCCAGACTATTACTTCTGTTAAACATCATATCATGACTCATTTCAGTGCTCTAAGGACCCGTTAATAGAAGCTGATAGGGAAAAAACGTACCATTACTTATAAATGAAACTATATCCCTCACACATCACAAGACATGTAAACTTGAATAATGATTTATATATCTATATTATTTCTATATCTGGGATAGATATAGAAATAGGTCAAACTACTGTACTGAATATTCACAATAAAGGGTTCAACCCCCCGGATACAGCATTACTAACTTCTGCTTTCATGTGTCCATCTAGAACAAAAAATGAACTACGGGAAACTTTATTGTACATACAAATGAATAGACTTTGCCTGGAGATGTTGTAGACCAGCAACATGCTTGACCAGTTCACAAAGGCAGGAAATGCCTTAAAGCTACAGTCAACGTTTTATACTACTGATTTGCCTTTGAATGAATGAGGGAGCACTGTGTTCTCGGAAAGAGCTTACAGAAACTCAACTTTTTCAAATACTTTTTTTTAAATCGGAGTCTAAAGTAAAGCACCTACAACATCCTCTGTCAATAGCTGTCAGTAGCTACGTTTACATACAGCCTAGTAATCTAATAGTCATTCAGTCTCAAAGCTCAATAGAAAATATTTCTGTACAAGTCAATATACAGTAACAGTAAACCAAATGAAGCCAATCTGACTGAATAAAAGTGGGTAGTCATTGCAACAATCCATTAAATATAAGAACAATCCGCATGTAAACCATCCATCATGAAGAACCATTAAACACCATCTTGATGCCAATAGATTATTTGGAAAAATGGTTTACTTACAATGTATACCACAAACAAAATATATTAAGTCCCAAAATTCAGTGACAAGTGGAAGAATACTGTGTTGTGGAGGTTTGTAAGAGGTTCATAACACTGACATAGCATATCAGCATATCAGAATTCCTGAGAGAAGTTAAGTAGCGAATCAGGCAAAACAACAAAATCTAGCTACTGACACGAAGACATCATCTTACACCAATCAGCCATAACATTAAGACCATTTTATATAATACTGTATAGGTGTCCCTTGTGATGCCAAGACCCTCTGAAGGTGTCTTGTGGTAATGGGCAACAACACATTAAATTCAAGTGTTGTAAGTTGCAACATGGGGACTGCATGGATTGGTTTTTTTTGTCCAGCACATCCCACAGATGCATAATCAGATTATGATCTGGTGAATTTGGAGGTCAAGTCACTTTGAACTCTTTGTCATGATCCTCAAACCATCCCCAAACAATTTTTACTGTGTACCAGGCTACATTCTCCTCACTGCTGTTAAGGAAAACTGATGCCACGAAGGGGTGTACTTAGTCTGCAATATTCAGGTAGGTGGTCAATTTCAAAGTAACATCCACAAGAATGCCAAGATCATCAAACTGTCATTGTAATTCACTTTACCTGTCAGGGGTTCTAATGTTATGGCTGATATCTGTGCATATTTGTTTTAACTTGTTCATTACTATACAGTTGTTGCTCTAAGTAGTCTTAAAAGATATCGGAGCAATTACGTTTACTGTCAGTGTAATTAAAATTGACTACTTTAAGTGTTGCTCAGTGACATATAGTAATGAACTTGCCTCCTTCTGTATTCATCCCTCTCTCTCCTGACTTTAGCCAGAACGTTATAGATGGCCCTCAGTTCAGGCGTGATGGTGTCGATCTGCACTCCCACTCCATCTGGATGCGTCCATGACACTCCAGGTCCATGATGCACCTCCAGCCGTCCTCCGTACGACCTGCTGTGGGAGAAGCTCCAGATTCTGCCCGGGATTCTGGACCCTGAAAGCGGCGAGTCGGAGTCCGTTTGGACAGCTTGTTCCCGGGTTAGAAAGGCCCTGCAGCGGGACTCCTCTAGAACATGTTGCAGCTGAGCCTCTAACAGACTATTCCTGCGCTCCAAATCGTGCACTTTGGCTAGAAAGCTTCGGAAGCGCAGGTTGAGTGTTTTTAAAACGTGAATGTTGGAGCCTAAATCGTTCCGTAACGCGCTGCTTACCGCTGATCCCGTTACCGGAGATCCGCCTATAATCCGAGATAACGGGCTTTCCATGTGGAGATGAAGGTGCGGATCAGCAGCACGATGAGGAAAATCATCCATCCTGAGCTTCATTCAAACAACAGCACCAGTCATCACGATGTGTGGCGATCAGAGGCGCAAGGTGCACTCCCTTTATCTAATGTCGTAGAAATAAAACCACATAGCTCAACCCTTAGACCGGCTAAATTAGGACACAACACAGCTAAGCATTGTCAGAAGTGATATGTGCCGCTGAGAAACAGCTTGATTTAATCTGAGCTGGTAAAACAGCTCCTGCAAACGGGAAATGGTAGGAGGACCCTGGATACTATCCGCCCTCTTCACACAGCGGCCTGTGGGGGATGTGACCAAGTTATTTATGTGAACGTTATAGTCACATTCACGGAATTGGGCAAACGCTCATATTCAGAGCTATATTTAATTCACAATTGAACAGTTAAAAGTTTAAAAAACATCTTAGAAGAGGTTGTACTTTGAACATATTGTTTTGTTTTAAGCAACGACGTTAATTAAAACACAATATGAAAACATGTAGCCTAACACAGTAGACGTAATTCTTATCTCTGTGTCTTTTATAAAACTTAAAACACTTACCGAAAACAAAAACGAAAAAGAAAGAAGAACACTTGTTTTATGCTTTTCAACCCTGTGATTCTCTTTTCTGTCAGCAGGTGGGAACAAGCGTTCACTCGTACCGTTTTTCGGTCATTCTGACACGAATTAAGATGTAGCCTACATAAAACTGATTTTTATCTGGTATTATAATTCTTAAGGCCTCGTCCATTATATATAATGATTGATTAATTTAGCAGATGCTCTTGTCAAGATTATACCAGCAGTTCATTGTTAAAAGCCTTTGCTCATGAATTTACAAAATTGGTAGAAGAGGGTTTTAACCCGTAAGACTACTCTTTACACATTTATTTATGCATTCTTTTGGCCGGCACTCTTAGCCAAAACATCATAAATATCATCTACAGATGCAGCAGCTATACATTGGTAGTCAAAAATAACCGCCCAGGAAAAAATGTACTGTGAATTTTCATAGTAAAACTGTGAATTGGTTGACAGTTTTACCATAAAGTTCAGTTCTAATATGAATTTTTGATGGTAATTTGGCCACTTCATAGTACAACTGTAAACTTGGTTGACTATGAACTGACCATGAATTATTTCACAGTTGTACTTGGTGGTAATTTGGCCACATCAAAATGTACTGTCAAATTTCACAGTACATTTTTTCTTGGGCGCCAAGATGCAGATATTAAAACTGTGATGTTAAGCAACTGTTTAAAGGTATCAATCTGCTCTGCTCACTAAATGGAGAAGAAACACACTTAATGAGATGACTTTGTTTGTTCAAGCGATTTTAGGTTGTCAGGGTCTTTGTACAGGTTACATAAGGAAGATGGATACACTCCGTTTATAAAATGATTGACATGATCAGAGTGCAGGGCTTAAAACAGTATATAAATTACGCCAATCACCCCCAAAACATTAAAACAACACACAGACTGACGGACAAATGACGATATCTCGTTACAACAGCATATGTTAAGTTCTGGGATATATTAAGCAGTAAGTGAACAGTGTCTTCTTTAGTCAACGTGTTAAATATGGGAGAAAAGTTCAGGAGTAAAGACCTGAGCAACTTTAAGAAGAAACAAATCGTTATGGACAGATGACTGTGGCAGAGTATCTCCTAAACAACAAGGCTCGTGGGGTGCACCTGGTCAGCAGTGGTGAGTAGGCTACCAAAAGTGGTCCAAGGAGGGACAAACCATAAACTGGTGATGGGCTTTAAAAAAAAAAAGAAAAAAAAAGAAAAATCATACCCTGTCTGGTCTGAATGGACAGAAGAGCTGCTGATTCACAGAAATGTCTAATGCTGATTACAGGAGGAATGTGTCTCAACACAGTGCAGTGTATGCGTATGGGGCTATCTAGTCTCAGACTGGTCAGAGTTCTTTACCTGCTACCAATGAATCCTCCATAGAAAGCACCTACAATGAGCAATATTGCAACCTGCATGTATAATCTGCTCTAAAGCCACCAAAGCAGAGGTAATAGACACTCAGTGAAGCCCCTGCGTCTCTGTGCATCTTTTACTGTGCTTGTGTACATGTTAAAAGGATAACACAAAGCACTAACACTCGTTGGACAAATGGCTGTGAATGCATTTTGAGCTACACATGGGCTTCCCTGGCTGTGAATGGAGCGAGGGCAGGTATGTTTTGCATGGAAAAACATCTTGGTGATTATTGGACTGTGCTCTTACCTGTCCACATTGATGCATAAACATTGCAGTCAGCTATCAATCAGTAAACTGAGAATCAGGAAGATGACTCTAGATATATGCTCCAATAAGAAGTTTATAGTACAATATCCAGGTGGTTTAATTCACTTGAATTCATCATTTATTTTCATCATAGCCAATATGGCTTGTGATCAGAGCGCATTACCCCGCATAGAACTGTTTTTCATAGAGATTCTGGTATGGGGAAGCAAGATCTTAGAGTATAAGCAGGAGCAGGTTTGTGTTTTCAGTTATATGTTTGTCTCATCTGTGGACATAGAGTGTGTATTAGAAAATACTTCAGTTTAGATAACTATAATAACCATGGTCTTTTGTAACATTACAGGGTGTGCTTAGGAAAAAAGTGACAATGAACGAGAGCTTGAGCCAGAAGCCAAAAATGTACGGAAGAAAGAGCTGAGGAATGTGAAAGGCTGCCAAAACTAGTCAAGTGGTCATCAACTTTGTCCAAGGCTGCAGCTCCTGTCTACAAAACAGAGAACACGCCAAGAAAGAGGCTAAATTACTTGAATATTTCACAAGCTCCTGCTCTTACTCTTGGTACTTTGCTTGACATTCAACTGCAGTGCTTGTCTTTGTTGAGATTTCACCTTTAAAAAAATTAAAGAATGGAAATGTTATAAAAGGCAACAGTATAATAACAGAATAATGGAAGTAGAATAGGAGAAATTAGATTTTTATCAAAATCCTAAACACACACAAACATCAATGTGGGGATCAAATCAAAGCTCACCAGACATGATGATCAACACAACCCTTCCACGTGATAGTTACTTTACTAAACACTATTCTGCTTTCTGTTTAGTAGTGTTGTTAATTGCCAAATTTAACCAATGTTTAAAGTTTCAATGTTTTTGTGGTATTTATGGAGACATGTTCATAAGCTGATGTTATGTAGTCTTATGAACATCAACATAACACCTACATAAATCTACAAAAATATTATACCAAAAGACTTTTGTATACCATGACATTTTTGGGATGGTTTGTGTAACAGCATAAAGTTACATTTCTTTATGAAACAGATTAATCATTCAGCCGTCAGGCTTTTCAATGCATGAGAACCTCTAAAACAGCAAATACATGTTCCAGTTATTGAATAAGATTCAATGTGTTTTTAGAGACACCCTGCATATTTATGGGGATAAAAAGCACACACCTTGGGAGGACCTTGGAAGAAGAAAGGCAAGGATGCACGATGCTGGAAAATGTTACACAAGTCTTTAACAACCTGTGTTCCCATACAGTCCTCTCCAGTACAACACATGACCATGTTACTGTCCATGATGTTCTGAGAATGGTTAATAATTTGGATACCAGACTTCCATTACTCTTTAACTATAGTAAGCGTACCCAAATAGTGTAGTTTTAACGGGAGGTTGTGGGAACATTAGCGCTACCTTGGTTCTCAACCACCTCGGAGCTCGTCGAATTCGGTTCTCGACTAATTTTGACTAGAAAAATGTGTCTTGGTTCTCGCTGTCTGCGCAGTACTCGGCGCACTTCCTTAAACTTGTACAAGTCAAGCCACGTGACAATTTACATTATTCGTTATGGGAAAAATGGCTGGGTACTTGTAATTTTCGGTTCTTGACAAGCCTTCTGGAACGAATTAGAACCGAGGTACCACTGTATATGGATTGTTGTTCAGTTATCTGGCATTACATCCGAGATGCCAAATTTTAAACCATGTAATTTAACACTCAAGTTACATTTATAAAATCCTTGAACTTAGAAATTTACTCACAAAGAAAGTCACGAGTCAGATTTTTACAGCTTTATTCATTTGAGATATTTCAAAAAAGCGGACATTCAGCAACAGTTGGAACGTAGCAGCGGGAATAGGCAAATAAACACTAACTGGGTTTAATTTTTATGTTTTTTTTTACTTCACACCATGCATTCCGCTCAGAGTACAAGACCACCCTTTAGAGGTGTATATACTGTATATATAGATATATTCCAACTGAACTTTTCACCAAATTTGCTCTCAGTGGCACCTTGCTTGCCAGAAATAGATGGGCTTTTGAAAAATTCTTGCCTGTAGCACATTTTGGTTTATGTTAGAAGGGGAAATGTCACGCAGAAACAATAAGCCCAAAAGGATTCTAGTGTTGTAAGCTGGAAAAGAAAAAAAAGAAAAAAAAAAACCTCAACCAAAACACAAAGCACAAAAAACCTTCCAAAGTAAAGATGCAGGCCCTTTGATTCTTATGATGTTGAGTTGGTTGTGAAAGGTTACATCCCACTACAAATGCATATTAAATTCAGGTGGCCTACTCATGAAACTACTTCTGTTTCACTTATAAAAGCAGGGAAACCTCACACAAGCATGTCCAACCAAGCACAAAGGCATATCTTTCTTCTTAAGTACAACCTGATAACTGAACATCACAGCAAAATGTTCAGAAACAAAGTGCATGACACCAAGAGATCAATCCAAACAAACTTCTGCAAAGCTTCTGCTCTCAATTACTCTGGAAGATATCTTCAAAAAAATCCCAAACCAACAAAAAAGGGAATCCCAAATTGTTTTACGCAGTCACTGATTTCCTCAAACATTTTATGTTATTGAAGAGATCACTGGCAATGTGTTGGATCAATACAGCATGGCATTTCAGTGTATTAGATGTTACAGAAACATTTGTAATAACTGCATTAAACTTGTAAGACTACACATATAATTTCTGATTTAGGAGCCTTATAGCCGAAGATGCTGTAGAAGAAGAAACCCGAGTGACTATCAAGAGTGGAGATGTTGTGAGAGAGAGTGGGTGAGATGAGAGAATGTGGGAACTCAGGCCTGATTGAAAATCGTCCCTTTGGAGTTGCAGGGTCCTGGAAGAGGACAGGCCGCATGTTTGAGGAACACCTGCACTGAGCAGGCTGGAAACATGTCCAGCACAGGGGGTTGTTGGATGCCATCAGGGCACAGAATTCAACAGGTCCTGAAGAAAACCGTCAGGGTCTGGGATGTCTGAGAGAAGCCCTGTAAACAAACATGAAAAGGTCAACATGCACCAATGGCCAATATATAATGCAGATATCCCACTTTGTTTTGCAACTTATAAAACTAATAATAAAAAAGAGACAATTTGG